>JAQISU010000018.1:1947500-2237500 GCA_029339505.1 Unio delphinus | reverse complement strand
TCGGCTGTTTTTAATATAATGAAAAACCATTTTAAGCTCAGAAAGCTTTTTGCAAGATAGGTCCCATATCCATGGACAGATAATCAAAAACAGACTCTAGTTTAAACCACCAAACAGTGAACAGAGATGTCTGAATGAGATTGTCCCAGGTGATGAAACATGGATTTACTTTTCTGAACACGATTCAAGAGAAAAGAACGAGGTCAAGAAAGGAGAAAATGAGCACTGACAAAAAACTGCTTCATATAGTCAAGTGTGTGTGATTTTGATTTTTAATGTAGCTTTAACAATTTGAGTCATAAAGCTATGATGTTCGCAGTATGGCAGATTATAGTGCTGTCAAATAATGGGGCATCATGCCACACCCAGATCCTGACAACAGGCTGACTAGTCCTAACACCAGCCTCTTACTGCTGATCACCAAGCAAGGCAGCTGTTAGTACCATTTGTATGATTCTGTGGTAAGACTTGTCTGGGATTCAAACTCACACTCTCCCACATCCAAGGTGGATGATCTAACCCCTTAGGCCACTATAGCAGTCAACATATTTAACAGAGTTTTATAAGCATTATTTTTCAATGCAAAAGGCTTATCATCCTGGTACCCATGCCTGACTTTGCTAGTGTTACATTAGATCTTTATGCCTCCAAATTGTTGTCAAAGGTGCAGAACAATACTAGGCCTCCTGTCTATGCATGAGTACCTGAGGTCTACTCCAAAAGTACCCAAGTTCTACTCCATGAGTACCTGAGGTCTACTCCACAAGTACCCGAGTTCTACTCCACAAGTACCTGAGGTCCACTCTACAAATACCTGAGTTCTACTCCATGAGTACCTGAGGTCTACTCCAAAAGTACCCGAGTTCTACTCCACAAGTACCCAAGGTCTCGATCTACTCCTAAACAATGCACCAAGACATAAATCTGTCATCTTGACAGTGTGAGTACTTGGATGGGAGAACATTTCTGTAGTGTGCAGTAATATTCAGAACCCTTTTACAGTTTTAAGCATTCTTTGCATACTGTAGAAACCAATAACTGAAGATTAAAATGTACTTTCAAACACTGTGTTTGCTAACCCATTCCTACTCTTATTGACTTCCAAAACTCACATTTTCTATGCAACAATAAAAGAAGAAATAAAATTTCTTACATCACAAGACCATACAAACTTCTTAATTAATGATATAAGTTCATATCATATTCTGTAGGAATTCATAAACCATGGAGGACAATATTAGCAGCTGTCTACTTACACAGCACATTTATCACTCAGCAGTGATTTGACATTAATTAATATTTCTTGCACAAAACTTAAATGTATCAACATTTCTGACCTAACCATTTATTACTGAATGTGCAAAGAAAAATTAATTTTAAACAATCTACTCTGTGTATTAGCCCTGTATCATCTGTAATACTAAAAGGCATTATTAATTATTAAATATATATTCATCTTGACAATTATGATTTAGAACATTTAAATTTGTCCAGAACTTTGAAAGGTAATTTTCTTTATCTCTCAAATTGATATGCTATAGAAAGGTTGTTATACATTTTCATATTTTCTTACTATATTCGTTCATTGGGGCTTCACTTGAATTTTTCAAATAAATTTTCTTCCAATCAAAGATTCACTATTCCCAAAAGTATATTAATATTGTTTGAATTCTGCATAGTAAGAACAAAATAAATCTAACTCTGTATATCATTATTTATATTAAAAAAAAACGAACCATATATTTCAATGCAGTTGTTGTACACAATGGCACGGATACAATATTTTCAAGGGATGCTGTGGAGTAATCATTCAGTTCAGAACATATAAGAAAATACTTTGCCAAAACAATATAAATTCATGGGAAATATCTTTGCAGCCTTGTTCTTTAGAAAGAGGATTTTATCATCCCCTCCAATGTATTGATAGTAAAAGGTATCCACAACGAAAAATTGAGAGGGTTGATCAGCTTTCTAATCCATGAGGTTTTGAATGTTTAACAGAAAGATTTGATACGGGGTGTTTTTAACCCACCTTTAATAATTTATAAAAATGCATGCTTTCACCACAAAATAAAATTAAAAATAATATTCGGAAGCTTTTTAATCATATTTTTTTCAAGGTTTGGATGTTTAGATAATTTTGTGCATAAGTAATTTTACCATTTATAAATCTGTCTTTAGAGAGAGAGATTTATAAATGACCAACTAAAATTGGTTCCAATTGATTCTAACTTCTCTGGAAATTATCAAAGTAATATAATATAAAACTGAATATAATTCCAAGACGTTTTTGATTTTAGTTAATATTCTTCACTGAAAAACAATCCCAAGACTTTTCTTCCGGATCGTTTTCTCTTGTTAGGTGTGGCAAAGCAAGTACCTTTCACGAGAGTGTGATCCATTTTATCCTATGGAAATCTGCTCAACCATTGGGCCAAGGTCACAAGAGGACAGCATATATAAAAAAAACTTGGTGTAAACTTTCGAACTAAGGTTTTATAAAATCAAACATAAATGAACGCAAAGAAAAATACATTTACTCTAATGCGAACACCAGTACCACCATAAAAACACAACTTAGGCAGCACCCAAGAGACCGAGAGGCGAGAAAACACTAAACTGTGTGTGCTAGTTCAACCTGCGAAGTAATTCTAAAGTAGATAGAAAATTTGGCATGAACTTGTATTATATGTGAAACGGAGTAAAAACGGCTGCAATTTTAATTTATACCTTATTTATCAAAAAGCTAGACAATACAGAGTTTCGTTGGCAAAAGTTTCTCAAAAGCGGTGACAGCCAAAGTGATGCCAACGCCATATTTTCCGAGGGAGTTAACTCTGATCAGACGATAAGTGGCAGGTGCCCGTTTTATCGCTTGTCAGATGATTAATAATTAGGTCTCACTGGACAGTTGTTTTGGCAAATTTTTGTCCGACAATGACCTATAGCAGAAAAATGATAATAATATTACATTAAAGACACAAATAAAAATAAACTAATGATTTTTGTTGAAATGATGCTTGTACGATTCTGACTGAGGAGTTAAAGTTAATTCCTCATGCAACTAGTGGCTTTTATACTAAATCAACACTGCCCCCAACCCATCTTTTTTACATTCATATTTTACAGAAAGCGGGTATTTTGAATATTTTCCTCTGACATGAGAGCTAAAAAAATCAGTCTGTGCCTTATACAGGAATAAAATTCACAGATACTGTAACAAATTAGCATACTTTTTCATCACCCCCTCAACCATCTAGATTTTTAGATATTTACCTCTGTAGCAGACACATGTAAATACGCAAGCCATGTCCGCGGCTCATTTGAAGCTCAAGTTACGCATTTGATCTCTTGTGCTAGTCTAATTGTGACAGACAGTCACCAACAAGTCAACCAGTTTCCAAGCAACTCAAAGTAAATCTAAACCACGTTACAGATTTAGCATATCTGTGACCTGAAAAATTCTAGGATGATAATGCCTTCTACCTTAAATATTAGGGAGGTGGCAAAATGCGAAACTATCCAGTGAGACCTTAGCTGATGCCTGTGTTATGCCCTTTAATTACTCGTTTGTGTAGCATAATTTTGGCAACAAAAAGATATCCACCCATCAATATCTATCTTTCTATCTACATATCCAAGTACATGACTTTTTTTTAAGAAGCAAATTATTTTATGTTATTTAACAAGTACTCATACATTTCTGGCCGAGGTTATTAGCACGGACAACGTACACCTTAGTTGAAAATGACTATGCGCACGGATGCTGTGTATCTCGATTGGAAAAACTCTTTGCACAGTAGCAGGGCATGTAATTTACGCAAAGCTTTCTGAATGACTGGCACGAACCGGATCTACGAACTATAATAAATTTTGCAACTGTATCAATATTTGCAAAACACCGTAGTTAATACTTGTACAGTGATATACTTCTTCAAATGCGCTAGAAATTTAATTTTTCAAATAATTATTTAGTTAATCTCTAGGGTAAAACAAATTCTTGTATTGTCACTAAATCTACGAACTTGTTTTAATATTCACTCCGAACACAATTCTTTTCTTTCATTTTAAGCCATGACGAGTTGGCTAGTTAAAGTGTATTAAATTTCTTGGATATATTTACCGTTGATATTCTGCGTTGTTTTGAAGACATTTGCACATTAAATCTAAATAATATAACTCTTTCTGAATCAAAGGTAATATCACATCCTTAAACTGTACATTAGCCCTGTAAACATGAGTAACGCACTTCTTTCATAAGTTAATGTTTTTATATATAAAAAAAACAAACAAACAAAACAAAAAACAAAAGCACACTTAATAATAAAGCGTTCTGAGTGGGATTCGTTCCAGTGTCTTTTGCGCTACAGCGCTGCATATTTCCACTCTACCAGAATGATTACGTTGGATGAAAACATTTCTTTCCTTGTACTGTCTCCAGCTATTGATAACAAAATTTTGTATTATTATGGCAAATTTTAATTGCCCAATTTCATTCTCTTGGTGAGAATTACATATACTCACCTATCGGCCTATACTTTTGTTTGCACACCATAACTATTTCAATCGAAACAGAGACAGACACCGCGAATATCGTTAAAGTACAGCAGACAAGCGAAATTTATTATGTGGTCGCCATAATATATATGTACTTTGGAACAATTTCCTTTCTTATGGTGTTTGTAGACCAACAATTAGGTCACCAACCAGTAAGGTCATTAATGTTTAGGTTATGGTTAGCCGAGTTTACATAAATGGCAATATTTTTTGTAATCGTCACTAATGCTTTGACAGTTCGTCGTCTGATAATCTTTTATTTTGTGATTATATGACTGCTTTGCGAAACGTCTGTCCATAAGTTGGTACAAGCGACCGTGTAAATAGATAATTTCTACATTCAGTTTCCCAGTCACCTTTTAAAATATTCTTATCCGCCGTTCAACAGAGATAGAGTTCTATAATGCTAGACGTCTACCTGGTATTTATGGTAAATACCAGCGGAGACATATTACATTGCTGGACTACAAGAGAGAGAGAGAGAGAGAGAGAGAGAGAGAGAGAGAGAGAGAGAGAGAGAGTCATTCTATGGAAACGTGGGTCTAGAATACGTCATGAAAAGAACTAAAACAGACTATACTACAGGTTTAACAAAGTATTAAAAAGGAGAAGAAAGAAATATACATTTATTAAGCTATATATTAACCGGCATCATAACATAAACAAGGAAAAGATAACTCTTGCAGGCAGTCATTGTAAAATGACAAATTGAATTCTCTCTCTCTCTCTCTCTCTCTCTCTCTCTCTCTCTCTCTCTCTCTCTCTCTCTGAGGCAGTATCAGCTGAGAGTGCTTTATCAAGGATTGACTTTATATATGCCGTTTCTACAATGGAGCAGTGTACCATCACTACGGAAGCAACATGTTTAACATACATTCGGGATTTAACAAAGGCCATCGTAGACGCATTGAACACTTAAAACTGCTTGAGTTATATTATTCCATCTATTGTAGAGTGCCTTAAACGAGTGATAACAGTGGTAGTGAACTATGCAGCCTCAGCATCTACTGAGGCAGACGTGCAACATCATCTTAAAACCTTAAGGCAGAAGTTGGGAGAGAAGGACCAATAAGTTAACAATTTAAAACAGACGATATCTTAGCAGGCTAAAGATCTCGAGACCAGCAGTCATTCCCTGGACAAACAGTATACTAGATAAGGATGAATAACCTCCGTATGATGATGCTCACTTTGATTAAATCAGCCGCTCTCATTTTCTAGGATCAACTGAAAGGATGTCGTGCAGAACACAAATAATTATGAAGCTTCTCATATTGCACACGATCTATTATTCTGCAGGATGCTGAAAAACGATGAAAATGAGGATTTAAACAAGACTAAGCATAACATAGTAAAATTAATATGAGAGATCTTTAGAAAAAGAATAGAATCTATTATTTCTGGACATGGTATAGCAATGTTTCATTCAGAGAAGCATATCAAGGTGAGATGTTTCACATAAAGTCCTAATTAGATATCCCATTATCGTCAACATTCATGTTAACTAATTAAAGTCTGAAATCTCCAATTTGTAATTTGAGAAAAAGAGTGAAATATCTTCAGTAATTAGGTACACATTGCAAACTTTTAAAAGTTCTTACTGATGCTCCACTGTCGCTTTGCCGATTCCAACTCATATCACTCGTGTTGTACGGCTCTTAGCTTAGTTCACGCAGTGAGAACAACATCGCTGATAGTAGCATCAAACTACCGGTTTGACGCTTCTGTTCCCTGTTGGGCCGTTCCACCCGTCATCGTCTCTGCCACACCCCATGACAATTTAGACCATACGCGTGCTTTGCCCGTTGATTACGTTTAATTTTATCCTCCAAGGTGCTTGCACACACGTGACATGGGTGATTGTGTCATGTGGGGTCTCATCCAGATGGAAATTACCCAAAAGGGGTTCCAAAAGGTGGGAAAGCGCCAGCATATGATATTACTCTGCTGTGACTGTAGAGTTGAAATTCCCCAGAGGTATGTACTTATTCAAGCAAGTCTATGGCAGTGATCAATACACACTGATTGCAGAGCAAGTTAAATGAATGAATGAATGAATGAATGAATGAATGTACTGATATCATGCTCTGTTTTGTATTGATTATTATCACAATGTGCTATGGTCTTAAGTATGGCATAATCATGTTGATAAGTTTGTACTGGCAAAATGAAATATATATTAGTCGAGTTGCAGATATTCTCGTATAAAACAAATGTCTGTATCTGCTTATATACAGATTTTGAATAGTAGCGAGACTATTGATTCCCAAAGTACACAAAGTTATGGAAATTTCAAACATTGCTATAAAACTGCCTAATAAATGTAATGTCAAAAATATACCGATAAACTGAGATCGCTGTATCGTTTTAATGCATATTACAGGTTCATTGAAGAGGTGAAAAAGATGTATGAATTCTCCGAAACAAATTTAAAAGACATTGATATAAGTTGGTAAACATGGGAATGATCTTAAAAATGAAACGAAATAAAACTTTTTGAGCTTTTTTAGGAAAATAAAACTAAAAAGAATCTGCGAAATTTTGTTTCCTGAAATCGATGCGGTGTTGCAAAACTTTGGTCACGATGGAGTGAAAGAAGACATTATCCATGTGGTAGTTCAGATTCATATTTCTCCATACGCTCCTTTTCGCAGATCGAGTTACATACCAACACAAAAGTATTTTCCTGCACGGCCAGAGATAAACTTGGTAAATGATGATAGTCGATGTTTTGAATATGCGAATGATAACAGACTAACAACGGAAATACAAACAATATATGGGCGAAGTTATGTTCTGTAACACTGAATTTCCTGTGCAGGTTGTGACACCAAACTAAGAAAAGATTTGAACAGCTCAATCATGACATCGCTGTTAATGTGTTTGCTTCGAATAAACACTTGCACTTCCTTTACGCACAAATGTTCAGCTTGGTGTCTTTTTCTGCCCGTTCATCGACAGGTGCCAAGTGGTAATGTGTTAGCTGTCTCGGAAAATCAATCTGGTCCGAGACCATAAATTCATCGGTGGACTATAAGGGAACGGTCAAACCACATTGTCCAACTTCTTAATCCGTTAGTGCATACAATTACCAAAGTGAATTGTTTCTGAATGGGGCTAACAAGAAGGTTAAGCAACTGCTTCATGCCTAACGGTCACATCCGTTTAAAGTCCAGTCGAGCGTATGATGCCATTATTCAAAGCTGCTATGTTCTGTGCGACGGCGTGTTACCTATGCCAGAGATCATTCCTTACGATTAATTAACAATTCCAGGACTCACCCGCAACAAAAATACGTTTAAATGCATCTGCGACACGAGATAAATATTTAAGTGCAACTAATCCACCTCTTTATATATATGGACCACATCTGCAAAGGTAAGCGTGTAGTTGCACGTAAGTCAGCATACCCGATGATGTGGCAAAATCAACAGACCAACCTGATTATCTTTCGTTAGGTGATCTCCAATCACATCGTGTAGATAAAGTTTCCACAGCGCATGTTTAGCCAGCCATATTTGAGCTTCTCCGTGGCGAGTCTTGGATGCGCTCGCCAACGTTTCTACAGCAGCTTCATATTTCCAATAATTTCTAGGACTGTAGTATATGATGGCCGGTTTCTTATTAATTTAAAAAAAAATATGTTATATAACTATATTGTCTATTCAATGCATGAACTTTTTCCGCCACCTTGTAGCCACCCAAGAGCACTCTTGGCATTACACGCATTCTTTAATATCCATATGGCCATTCTTTTCTTTTTCAGAATGTAAGACTATTTGAGTTCATGTCATGGATAAGATCAATATCGGCACGTTGACGAGTTTGGATATCATTCGATAATTTGTAGGCAAGATCATATCAGTAACACACAGCAACAGCATGATTTATAGGTGCTTCTCGGGTCTTTGGTTGGTTATTAGAATCAAGTCGTATATTCAGCCGTGTGTCAGGTCCACGGTACTTTTATCCGGAATTACAGTTGTCATGAGGGTATTTGCTCTATGGCGTTTAAGATGACTTCCTAAACGCACCACTTATCTTTTTCAGACCCGGAACGTTCAGTTCAACAGATAAGCCTGGAGCGTTTGATTCTCACAAGCTCCACACCGGTTAGCGCGAGCACAGCTCTACCTTTGTGTTGGATTTGCGGTATTGTACACAATAAGAAGGCATGATTATGCTATACAGCAAGTTATATTAAACATGACATAATAAAAGTGAAAATCTTATTTTTACCGTCATTGACTTCTCTGTGCAGGCAAATCTCACACCACTCATGCACGGTAACATGTCTCAAAGCCCTGTTTGCACTCCAATCTTTGCCTTAGCCGAATCCGGCAGGACTCAGCTGTGTTGTTAAATCTTACCATGAAACGTGGGATCGTTGGTAAGTTATTGCGTCTCTGGAGTCTGAAAAACCATTTCATGTTCTACTCAAGGATTTTACAAGGGCGCTTCAATCATCGCCAAGCAAATCTCCTACCTCTGATTTTTTTTACAAAATCGGTAAAGCTCCGATTATTGACGATCTCCATTAGAGCGCTAAGAATATTGTCATGTACGACGACGTCGTGGTTGAACACCAAGAGAATCCTGCGATAATAGTTTCCCAAGATTGACACAAACACATAGCCGTGGCCGATATTACGTAACGAAGTGTTCCCGGACAACTGCAACATAACTATGACATTTCGTTTCATTGATGATCATCTCGCAAACATTCATTCGACATGGTATGCTACGACCAATCTTGGGATCAGTTTCGTGATAGGTTTGCGGATGTCATCCAGCACCCTTATAGTTTCCTCAATATTAATTTGACTAGTGATCAATACACCAGGGAAATATTTTGATCCCGTGTATATAAATAATTTAGTAGCGGTACTAGTCGCGATAATATGCAGGGGTAGATGTTATAGAGGGTTTGGAATAAACGCTTGAACAGCTGATTAAAATAACAAAACAATCAGTTGCCAAGACCGCGGGACGAGTGAAGAAATTCGAAAGCACGACTGCCACGATGATAGTCCGATTAAGAGTGCACCAGAACAATAATTAAAAAATTAACAGGATAAAAAACCTTATGGAGGATGTTGAAGAGATAATCGCGCTGACTAAATGAGGGCAACCACCAGAGTGCATATCACAGTTCAGATCAACAGTTCAAAGATATAAAGGATAAACACGGCAGATCTTTAACCAACCAATGACGTTTGTTTAAATACACAATGCTGATAATTAAAAGTATATATTTAAACAATAATTACTAGTGAATATGAGCTACACTCACATCAAGGAGAACTGACCTGCATGGGTATACAAGGAGCGTGTTAGATTTCAAAGCTTTCGCATTAATGATCTCATGTGGCCAGACTGAACATCATGTTCACCTCTTCTGCACCATTTGTGAAGAACTAACAACCGAAATTTCGATATTCTTTGTAGTTAATTTCAAGTTTGCGGAGCCAAACAATCTATGCGGAAGAGACTAAACAAGAGGATGTTTCCCCCAAAAAGAAAATGAATAATTTCCACTTGGTAAAGATCTCAAAGATCGTTGACATAAACGTAGGACAATCAAAGGTTCCATCACATCCAAAGGATTCAAACCCACGGAGTTATAATGCGTGTATATGGACCAGCAACAAGTAAAGGAACTCATGGATCAGTTTGAAACATTACTGAGGCCAACACAACATACGTTGTTCATGACGCTACATTTACAGTTGACCTAATATCCAATCACGACTGCACGACTGAATATTGGTTATCCTGCGAATAAATCGTTTGCTATTTCGTCGGCCGGTGGCACAGCCTGGAATGATATTGACTGACCTTCCTGTGGTCATGTACTACTTGGAATAAATCAATGAAGAGATTCAATGGTGATTTATTTGACCGCAAAATCTCACATTCAGCTCTGCCATATCAGTCAAATCTGCAGATTCTCGCGGACTTATCATCAAGCGTCAAATCAATTGTCAAACAAATTAAAATGCGAGTCACTGCTATTAACCACAACACGTCTGAGGAGATGTTGAAAATAAGTGATTACAATCGGTTCCATCGGTTCGAGATCAACTACAACTATTAGTGACTCGAGCACTTCCAAAGGCAGTTGCGTTTTGACAAAAAGTTACACTGACAATGTTAGCGGCAGTCAGTAAAATCATCAATGAAGCTGCATGACAACGTATAGCTGATTGCATATGCAGTACTATGAAATGCATGCCAGTTGTGGTCTAGGTTCGGACGTAAGCCGCGAAGAGATATTCGACAAAATTGATAAAGTGCAATCAATGGTAATATTTGAAGAAATATCCAATACCGCGTTTGAAATCGAAGTGACTTTAAGATCTTCAGTATTGTTCATACCCAGGAAAGGACTCGAACCAGGGAGAAACATTTTAATTACAAGTGCATGCAGCGTCTCTGTTTTTCCTCCTGTGTAAATTTTTCTTAGAAAATTGATGGAAAACTTGAACAAAATGAAACCGCCAATACATTTTTTACCCTGATGGGAAGATTGGGTTTGCTAACAACAGCATCATAGCATTTTTTTAACAACACACGTTATTTCATCGATGGAAATGAGACCGAAGCATGTTTGAGCAACGCGAACATTACTCAAATAATTATCATTTTCTAAGCAAGGGTTGATTTGCAATATCTGTTGGGCTGTCTACGAGACTTTACAAGGACACAAACGAAAATGCTGAGTATACTGAGTATTTTATCATCAGCTTGAACAGGTTGCTTTTGTGAACCCATATGACCCATCGGCGCCGCTGTACCACATAAGATTTAAATTATAATCTTGGTTTCCAGGCGCGTCGTGATCTCCGAAAGGACTTCATTATTGTTTTCGTGGGTGATGCTTCTCAGTCGTATATTCTGCGTTTCCAGAGATATTCGCAAGCCTAGATTAGGAGCCAAACACACAGCCAAATTATACTTAAATAACAACATTTGTAACACAATTTGGCGTTCTGATGCTTTCGAGATTGTGAAGTTATATTGTTAAAATTAACAATATGTATGCATTTCGGTAAAACTATAATGTGTGCAGAAACGCGTTTGTTGGATGAATCCTAGAGGCAGATCACCACTATCATTTTACATGCACACTTGTATGAATCCAGTGTTCAATAGTTTCCATGCCAAATAATTACCCAAATAGATATCAGTACGCGAAAACATGTATTCATATAATCTCAAGATAGACATCGTGTGCGTCTGTGACAGCTCCGTATTAAAATGATATTTGAAAATATATGAGTATCTGAATTGTTTTCTGAGTTTAAACAGTCAACATAAACAAGCCGAAGATATTTTCTTGCATATATGAAGTTATGGTAGTTCATGGACCGACATCAAAAGATTGATCCAAGTTTCCAGATTTTTCTGTATTACGTCACTCATTGCTACCAAGTCATTACTTTTCGTTGGAACACAGTACATGGTTAAACAGTCTGTGGTAGATATGCACTTTTGTGCACTCCACTTAATCTCAAGAATTACAGTTACATTGATTTGATTCTTTATGATAAGATGCCATTGCTGGAGGCCGTAGGTGGAAGAATGAGAGTTATTGACGCAAGCAGTGAAAAACTAGGAAAATGTTCTCAGATAAGTAATTGAACATGTCATGTTTTTAAATAAAAATGTCATATCATAAAGTTATGTTTGGGCCTTAGCACAAAACAGTTTGGGCGAGAATAAAGAGTTTAATACGGCTGCCTCAAACGGAAGTTTTCTCAGACAAATTAAATATAACTGGAATCGTCCACATGTGATTGACCCAAACTCATCTTAATCAGACTAATGAAGCCAAATAAACGAAAACATTGCTGCTTTCCAAGTCAGAGGTCAAACAAATGCAAAAGACATATGGAATATTTTCATTCCTTGCAGTCATTCCAGGGTTTTTGGCGGCTGCAGCTTCAGCAGTTACAAAACCGGCTGAATTAGGGGCAGTTAGAACTGCATACAGCACAGGTATAAAACTAAGCTGCATCTGGAAAAATCTGGATAGTGTCTCGTAAACGAATTGAAGAAGAAAACGTTCTTCGATTACCCTGGACGACTTTCAGAATATCACCAGGATGATGCTACTCGTTAAAGGTAACACCGTTAACTACGTTGATCAATGACAAAAATCAGTCAAACATTTCCGATTTTGTTTTCATGAGGAAATAACTTGCATCGATGATCCCATGCACAAGGGAAACCGGCATTGTTAACTTGGATTTTGCAACATGACCTGGTATTTCATTGGTTAAATATTTATTACAAACCTGAACATCATTTTGTATTTTGACTGGTATGAGCAGGCGCCCTTGAAGTTGTTGATTATTTAACCCGAGACGGTGGATCACAACCACCGCTTTATTCGACTCTCACAGTTGAAAACTCGGCTTGATGAGCTACTATTTGGATATCTTCTTGTTAAAGGAGTGAGTGTACTCGAGCGTTTACTAGAGCTACGCGTGCTAGCTGCCTTTACATTGTCAATTAGAAAATAAGTCTAATGGTATACGAAATGCATATTATTAGAATTTACGGACGTTACTCAACTCAACTCGGCACTGATGTGGATATAAACAGGGTTGCTACAAATGGATTCGACAGTTTACCACCTCGGCTGTTGTTATGGTCGACTCTGGCGAGCTTGCAATTTTTTTAAGATGAAATTTGAAAACTTTAACGTGGACATTTCAGGAAAAAAAGAGAATATTACAAGTAGAGCACATAAATGATTGCAAGAATTGAAAATACCACAATGATGAAACTTTGAGGATACCTGTCAATTCAAGATGGTTACATTTTCATTCATTATGATAGAACAAATCATATACAACGTTACAAATGTCGTATTTCAGTCCATTAAATTTTATTACAATGGCCAAACTTCACAAAACCTTAGGTGTCAGCGATGACGACCTTCATTTTGGTTAGGATATTCCATGTGCTGCTGTTAACCCATACGACCCTAGAGAGCAGAGAAAACTGATTCATAAAATGCATCGAAGCCAACGAAAAGAATAAAACTGTTAAAATATCATCGAAGAAATGTACAGATGTACAAATGGAGAATTTTATTATTCAGGATATTTAAGTTTATAACTGAAGAACATTTTATAAGTGTTATTCAGTATTTATTCCATGAGAGACTGTATTGCATGGTTACCATCTACCCCTGTAATAACGTCTACTGAAACAACTGTAGTTAAATGCATCAACAACAAAGCATCCTCTACAGGTTTTGTATCAAGCCTTTTTCAGTATTTATGATTTCCTCTTTTTTCGATCTTTTAAAATCAGTGTTTCGAAGTTATTAAATTGGCAGATATAGCAATCCGATTTTGAATTGTACAAATGTCCAGTGAATTATGTAACTCAATTTAGTCATGTAATCATCTTTAATGTAATTTAATAAACTCTGTTTATTTATCGATTAGGACGAATCTGCTAATTAGTATTTTGAAACTATATGTTACATCATCGTACAATAAATTTGTTTAATTTTAGCTCCATGATTTACATGAATATACCTTTCTTTATCGTTCGTTTTTCTAATCGATTTTCAGCTAAACTATCTTCATTTATCTCACTGTATATCTCGTTTAAAATAATTATATGTGTACTCCAAACTTAACTCCGCCACGGACGGTCCCAAGCCCGGCTGAAAAAGGAGGAGGGTTTGGCGTGGGGTTAGCGACCCCACCCCGTTAAAACAACTCTTGCTACGGAAACGACAACAAGGGAACAAAATACAAACGGCGCTGGGAGCGAAGCAGACCAGGCAACTGGCTTTGTGACGGTTGGGGAACAAAACCGCAAGGATGTCCCCACCCCGATAGTGGAACTCCTGTCGCCCAAAACATGGATTAGAGTTGGATGCTGGAATGTGCGAACGCTCAACCAGACTGGAAGGTTGGCACAAGCAGTGAGCCAGTTGAATCACTACAACCTGACCCACATGGGTGTAACAGAAGCTCGATGGACTGGTACCGGCAAGCAGAAGTTGAGCTCCGGAGAAGTCATCATCTGGTCCGGAAGGAAGGACAATGACCACCGGGAAGGAGTCGCCATTATTATCAACAAGAACAAGGCCAACACCGTCTTACAGTGGAAACCAGTAAATGAACGCCTGTTGTACGTCAGAATGAACTCCAAGTACGCCAAACTATCAGTTGTAGTGGCCTATGCACCAACAGACGGCGCGGAAGAAGAGGACAAAGACACCTTCTACCACGCTCTTCAAACCGTTCTAGAGGACGTCCCTCGACATGACGTGCTGATGTTGCTTGGCGACTTCAACGCTAGGGTTGGCTGCAACAACAAAGATAGAGAGAGGACCATGGGGCGCCATGGAATAGGCATGATGACTGATAACGGGGAAAGGCTGGTCAACTTCTGTCAAGAGAATGACTTGGTCATAGGAGGGACTCTGTTCGAGCACAAGGACATCCACAAGCTTACATGGACGTCACCAGACGGCAGAACCCAGAGCCAGATCGACCACATCATCATCAACGGTCGGTGGAAACACTCTTTGCAGGATGTGCGAGTGATGCGGAACGCTGACGTTGGCAGCGACCATTTTCTTCTGGTGGCTAAGGTGACTTTGAAGCTTAGGAAAGTTAGGATAGGGGTCTCCAGGAATAAACGCTTTGATGTGGACAAACTAAAGAATCCAAAAGTGAAGGATGAATTCAGGCTGGCTTTAAGGAATCGGTTTAGTGCTCTAGGAGATGAGACATCGCTGACCATCGACAATTTTAACAGAGCAATGAAGGAAGCAGGAGAAGAAGTTTTAGGTTACAGGAATAATAGGAAGACAGAGTGGATATCAGAAGAGACATGGACTCGCATAGAAGAGAGAAGACAGATTAAGAAGAGACTTTTGGATTCAAAATCACCAAGACTGAAAGAGAGAATTATGCAGGAGTATGGAGGAAAAGACAAGGAGGTGAAGAAATCAGCAAGGAGAGACAGGAGAGAATTTGCAGAGAGGCTAGCCAAGGAGGCAGAGGTAGCAGCAGGGCAGAAAGACATGAAAACGGTGTATCAAAACACAAAGAAACTGAAGGGCGACTATAGTCAGCACCACAATCTTCCAGTGAGAGACGAAGTTGGAAACTATGTCACAGTGGAGGAGGAGAAGATGGAAAGATGGAAGCAACATTTCGAGTATATCCTGAATCGCCCAGACCCACCCGTACTCGCTGACATTCCTGAAGCAGAGGAGGACCTTGACATCAATTGCAACGACATCACTGTTGAGGAGGTCAAGCAGGCCATTCACAAGCTGAAGAATGGAAAGGCACCTGGCGATGATGGAGTGTGTTCCGAGATGCTGAAGGCAGAAGACACAGAGACGCCGAAGCTTCTTTGCCAGATTCTCCAAAAGATATGGGATAGTGAAAAAGCACCAAATGACTGGAAAACCGGAATCATAGTTAAACTTCCCAAGAAAGGAGATCTGGGAAACTGCAACAACTGGCGGGGAATCACATTGCTATCCCTCTCCAGTAAGATCTTTAGCCGCATCATTCTTCAACGCATCACAACAGCTGTGGACGGCATCCTACGCCAGGAACAAGCAGGCTTCAGGAAAGGCAAATCTTGCATCGACCACATCTTCACACTGAGGCAGATACTTGAGCAGTCTCATGAATGGAATGGATCCCTTTATGTGGTCTTTGTGGACTTTGAAAAGGCTTTCGACAGCCTGCACCGAGACTCTATGTGGAGGATCCTACGACATTATGGCATCCCCAAGAAAATTGTCAATGTCATCAGGTCTCTGTACGAAAACTCTGAGTGCAGAGTAATCCACAACAACCAACTCACTGAACCATTCAAGGTTGAAACCGGAGTGAAGCAAGGATGCATTCTCTCTCCAATTCTCTTCTCACTGGCCATTGACTGGATCATGCGCCGCACCACAGAGGGCAAGAGGCATGGAATACAATGGACGTTGACCTCAATGCTGGATGACCTGGACTATGCCGACGACATCGGGTTGCTGGCAAGCAGACACCAGGATATTCAACAGAAGACACAACAGTTGGTACAGACAGCAAATACCATAGGTCTTCGAGTCAACATAGGGAAGACAAAAGTCTTGAGGAAGAATACTAGAGTGGGCAACCCAATCACCATCAATGACCAGCCTCTGCAAGAACTAGACGATTTCACTTACCTGGGTAGCAAGGTCGCCACGGATGGAGATAGCACAAGGGAAGTCGTCACAAGAATCGGCAAGGCCAACCAGACCTTCGCAATGCTGAAGCCCATATGGAGGACAAGAAACCTCAGTGTCCACACAAAGATCCGTATCTTCAAGAGCAACGTGTTGAGCGTCCTTTTGTACGGCTCAGAGTGTTGGAAGTCCACTGCGAACATAGAACACAAGCTCGAAGTGTTTCAAACCAAATGCCTGCGACGCATCATGAGGATTTTCTGGCCAAACATGATCTCAAATGAGGAACTTCGGCACAGAGCGGGTGCAAGCACCATCTCTGAGATCATTTCAACTCGGCGATGGAGATGGCTCGGCCATGTCTGCAGAATGCCTCCTGACTCACTACCAAGGGTGGCACTGAGATGGATCCCACAGGGTAAAAGGAACCGTGGCAGACCCAAAGAGACCTGGCGACGAACAGTGGAGAGAGACCTTAAGACCAGAGGCCTCACCTATCAGACCGCCCCTGCAATAGCTGCCGACAGACGGAAATGGTGCTCCCTTGCTGTTGCCTCAAGCACCAGACGGCGCAGAGAGGATTGATTGATTGATTGATTGTACTCCAAACTTTCTGTGAAAATGAAGTTATTATTTTTCCAACTAGATATCAGTAGGAATGCTATGAGGAAAAAAAATCAAAGTTTATCAATATGAAAAACAGTCATACCCCCACCCCCCACCCCCCCAAAAAAAGTTAATAAAACATCATCACGTCAGAAGTTGATTGAAATGTTACAAGAGATAATTAAATCTAACAGCATCAGATCCCCAGCATTAGAAACCATAATAGAACACATAAACTCGAGTGTTACCAAACATGAACATGCTAAACTCACAATTACTCCTCAGTCCACAAATATAACCACAACTAAAAAGACCTTACTATCTGGTAATTTGATTGCAGGGGTCTATTCAAAAACTTACTTGAACTAATACACAAAATCCATAACGCAATCAATAAACCTGACATAATGGGCCTCCATGAAACACACTTACCAGAGAATCCAAAACATGTACCTAATATCTCTGGATACTCACCAGGCATATTAAAAAGTTGTAGCAATTGAATAAAGAGAGGATGACTTGCAGTATTTATAATTGACTCCCTGTCCTACACTGAAACCTTAACGACACAAAAGCCAACATACACCAATAACAATATTGAAATTCAAACAACTATATTAGTCAACATTGGATCAAAAAATATAATAATAACTAATTTATATGACAAGGGGAGCAATGCCATCTCAATCAACTTAGAAACTTATCGACAAATCTCCACTAACCAGTCTGGAATTTCTGGATCTTCAAGGCCCACAATGAACTAAGGGGAGAAAGTAGAAGGGATAAAAGAGGCAAATAAATTGAAGAATGGATGGTTGAATCCAACCTAACTATACCCAGTGGTGGGTCTAAAACTCGACTTAACCCTGAGGATGGCTCCATCTCAGATATCGATCTTATTATATGCACACCCAAACTAGTCGAACTTACAAACTGGTGGCTTGATCACACATTAGGTATCGACCATTTCCCTGTCATAATCTCAATCGAACCATGAGTTCAGCACAACCCTTATAAAGCCCCACCCAAATGGAGATATGATAAAGTTGATTGGAAAAACTTTAGAAACACCCTGGGTTCCAAGGATCGCTATCGCCGGGGTGGATGCGGATGATAAGCACCCACTTCCCAAAGAAAACCCCCTATGGCTTGCATCTGATAGAGCCTCTGCACAAGTAGCTTAACTAAGCCCGGTGGAACCTGTTTAAATGGACTGGAGAAGTGATAACAGACGAGTGTCTGACGCCTCAAAACCATACGCTAAGGGAGTAAACCCTAACAGAGAATCTGGAAACCGAGTGAGTCCCTAAAGCGACTTGGCATTGTTTTCAGTGTCATTCGGTTCCTACTGCGACGCCGCTAGTGCCATGATGTATCGACTAGTCCTTTCTAATGTATCCATCTGCTGCGTGGAGAGAAGGATCAGCTGAATTGGGCAACAACTGGATAGGACACTCCAGCTTCGCGTCACAGCGTCGACACAACACTGGAAGCAGCAGTTTATAGGTTATAAGTCATCGCTAGATTGGCGTAGAGTCATACGCCAGGGTTTGCTTCCGACGGTGGGAGAGACCAACATGCCTCACTTGATAGCTACCGCTCGCCTTAAGCTAGGAAGCCACCATACAATAAGACACCGTCCCGCCACAGCTCGTTTGCCTTACTGAGTGTGTAGGGCTTAAGGTACACGAATACCTGACAAAGCCGACTGCAAATTTGCACCAATAAGAAGCGAAAACCAACAAGGAAACCTCCAATCCTCAAGCACGATAAATGGAATATCTGGACCATGCTGACTGGACTCTCAGTTGATCTCCAGGCAAACAGTGATGCTCGAAAGACTTTGTCATCTACGATGACCTTGCAAGACTCAGGGTCGACGTCGTTGCACTACAGGAGACACAGCTATCAGATTCTGTGTCCAACAGAGAAGAGAACTACACCTTCTTCTGGAAAGTCAGACACCACGGGTTGATTCCGACGGTGGGAGAGACCAATGTGTCTCACTTGACAGCTACCACCCACCACAAGCTGGGCAGCCCCAGACAGTAAGGTACCGTCCCGCCACAGTTCGTCTGCCATACTGGGTGCGTAGGGCTTAATGTACGTGAGTACCTGACAAAGCGGATTGATGAAACGATTGCACCAAGAAAATACAAAACGATTGCACCAAGAAAATACAAACGAAAACCAGCAATGTACTACAGTTCTCAAGCTGTGTACTTAGAATATCCAAACCATGCTGACTGGACTCTCAGATGATCTCCAGGCAATAAGCGATGTTCGAAGGACTTCAATCATTAACGACGAACTTGCACGACTCAAGGTCGACCAGATTCCTTTTCCGACAGAGAAGATAACTATATGTTCTTCTGGCAAGGAAAGAGCGCTAAAGAAGCCAGAGAGTTTGATGTTGGATAATGGAAAATGAAAAACTTATATCTCTCTGCCTGCAAACCACAACAGGGCCTGTAAACCTGATCAGCGTTTGCACTCCTACACTGAGCGCCACGGCAGATACCAAAATTCCTAAGGAAAAGAACTTGATATTACTGAGCGACTTCAACGCTAGGGTGGGTGCTGCCCATGCCTCTTGGCCATCCCGAATGGACAAGTTTGGCATTCAGAAGATGAATAAGAATGGCCAGAGACTCCTATAGATGTGATCATACCACGACCTCAATATCAGAAACTCATTCTTTCGGACAAAGCCATACCACAAAGTGTCGTGGAGGCATCCCCGGTTCAAGCACTGGTACCAACAGGATGTAATCATTACGAGACGATCTGCCATGAAGGGTATGCTTCTTACCCGTACCGTCCACAGCGTTGACTGTGACACTGACCACTCGCTGGTGTTATGAAAAATAAAGCTTCATCCAAAGAAGATGCACCGCTTTAAGCAAGAGGGCAAATCAAGCAGTGACGAATTCACTTATGTCCTCTCAAAAACGTTTGATTCAGAACCTCCCAACGGCAGTGTTGAAGAGAGATGGGATCACATCAGATAGATTTTGTACAGCAAAGCCACATGGATCTTTGGTAAAATCAGTCAAAGAACAACGACTGATTTGAGGCTACCTTCGCCACACTCACACCAGTTATAGAAGGGCGTCGCAGCGCTCACCTGGAATACAAACACTCCCCTTGCCAGAGGACTCTACGGTCATACAGGTCTACCAGAAACAAAGTGCAGAGGTTAGCACAGCAGTACGCCAATGAATACTGGCTTCAGCTCTGTCAGGGTATCCAGTCAGCAGCAGATATACACCACTGAAGTCTGTCGCAGGCGATACCATCCACGCCATTTTTCAGCACAAGATAGGCTATACATGGCGGCCAGTATAAATGGTAGAGAAAGAACTCATGAAAAAACATGCAATATAACAACAACGTGTAATAATAGGTGGTAATGTATATATATATATATATATATATATATATATATATATATATATATATATATATATATAGAGAGAGAGAGAGAGAGAGAGAGAGAGAGAGAGAGAGAGAGAGAGAGAATAACTTTAAAGCGATGAAAGATAAGTTTAAGTTCATTATCAACTAAAACTTGTTTAAAAGTTTATTTCCAAATGCCGTGCTGACAGAAGGGTCCTTTTATAAATCCAGGGCTCAAATAATCCAAATTAGGTCCCGTGTTTGCTTAGGCCGTTCCTGAATATGTGTAATAATAGGTGGCACATGCTATTGAACAGTTACAGCGATTAATAGCAGATTCTTTAAAACCTATAAAAAAAAATTCATGCAGTTTCTGGAGAGTAAATGAAAATGCAATTTTTCTTTGTTCTCAGTAATGTCGATATATCTAAATATCAGAAACTGGATTTTATCTTTCCAAGTAACCTCAATCAGTTATAGTGGATTCTTTGAAACAGATTATAATTACCTAACAATCCTAGACCAATCCTGTATCTTTTGATTGGTGTACGTCTAAGTGTCAACTACAATTTTCTTCTATATTAAAACTTCCTTCTCATCCCTTTGTGAAGGACTTTATTCAATTGCATCAACTACCTAACATATAGAGATCTTCACAATGACGTCCTAACATTTTAGATGTAGATACAAATAGTTATTGTGTCAATGTTATAAACACAGTTTGGTACTCTTATGTACATGTATAATAAAATGACTAGCAATTAAGTAGAAGGAAAACACTCGGATAACACCCATTAACTTGTTTTTGATTACTGTAGAAAACACTTGAACTTAGCTTGGCGTTTATGTTTTATAGGACTCAATGTACTAAATCAACTCTGTTGTAAACCTATGCCATGGCTATGCTATCGACACTTCACATTTCTGAATGCCCATGATAAAATGTATATTTATCAGTATGGTCAAATCCTTAACCTCTGTGTAGAGATAACCTTAAGGTCCGCGCCATTTTCTGGAACTTTGTATATTCGAGACATGTGCTTTCAATTCCGCTCAACGTCGTTAGGTGTTAATTTCAGTAATTTGTTTTTCATGCTCAGGTATAGAAAAATAACTAATATTCCATAAATAAATAAAAATTACTTAGTGTAAAATCCTCAATTTGCTCAAAAAGTACTTCCTTAGTTCTGAAAATCCTAATTACATGAGACATGTCATAGGTTATGAAGCTTAATTACACATTTCCAAATTGTACTGTAATTTCGACTATATTCCAAGTGCAATTACATCCTCCTTACTTCACTCAAAATGAAATAAATATTGTGTTCAATAGCTTCTTTTTGATAATTGAAATTGAAAGACTTCCTATTTTCCCACATTATGATTTCAAACATTCAGTGACAAAACAGAAACACACTTGCAGATGTCAAGACGCTGCTGAAATACGATGTACTTCATGTAAAATAAAGACGAAATTTGGTCGATTCGTCAAAAATACAAAAATGTATTCATTCCAGATCAAATGGAAAAGCTATTTCAATGCGCATTCTTTCACAATCTGACTCCAAATTTATTTTAATTTTAAATAGACTAAAACGCCATTGTCTTTCAAAAGGTATGTCTAGAACCCGATAAGATTCAAATTTACGTTCGCATTAATAATGTTGTGTACTGATGAATCTGCCGATGTGCATTTAGTTTGGAAAACCGCATACATTCAATTACTTTGTTTCTTGTAGTGTATTTTTGTTTATATATGAAGCCTTAGATAGAATAAGACAATGAGCATAAAATTAAAAGGTTATGGCATTTGTATGGTAAAATATGCACTCGTTTTGTCTGATGGATATACAACACTCCTAATGTTGTCTAGTATTTGCATCCGAAAGGCTCGCTCATAGTTTCCCATACAAATGCAGTAACACATAAGCACAATATACTCTATAAGTTCACGTATGACAGAGGTCACATCAACTAGACATTGTTCAATATACTGTATAAGGTACTGTGTTAGAGGTCATATAAAAAGAACATGATGGTGACTGATACATACACCATTCAGTGACTGCAAATTCTAATACCTGCATGATTCAGTGACGGCAAATTCTAAAAGATATATCAATCATTATATACATAAACGTTTCAATGACTGCAAATTCTAATAAACAAATTATTTAGTGACTGCACATTCTAATACATAAACCATCCAGTGACTGCACATTCTAATACATAAACCATTCAGTGACAGCAAATTCTACTACATAAAATATTCATTGCCTGCACATTCTAATACATAAACTATTCAGTGACTGCATATTCTAATACATAATCTATTCAGTGATTGCACATTCTAAAATATTAAACATTCAATGTTTCCATAATCTAATGTATAAACTATTCAATGACTCCAAATTCTAATACATAAACCATTCAGTGACTGCAAATTCCAATACATAAACTATTTAGTGACTGCACATTCTAATACATAAACTATTCAGTGACAGCACAATCTAATACATCAACTATTCAATGACTGCAAATATTAATACATAAACTATTCAGTGACTGCACATTCTATTACATAAACTATTCAGTGACAGCAAATTCTAATACATACATAATTCAATAACTGCAAATTATAATACATAAACTATTCAATGACTGCACATTCTAAACTATTCAATCACTGCAAATTCTAATACATATACTATTCAATGACTGCACATTCTAATACATAAACTATTCCCTGACTGCAAATTGTAATATATAAACTACTCAGTGACTACACATTCTACTGCATAAACTATTTAGTCAATGCACATGCTAATACATAAATTATTCAGCGACTGCACATTCTAATATGTAAATTACTCAGTGACAGCAAAATCTAATACATTAACCATTCAGTGACTCCAAAGTCGAATACATCAACATAAACTATTCGGTGACTGCACCTTTTAATACATAAACCATTCAGTGACTGCAAATTCTAATACATAAGCTAATCAGTGACTGCAAATTCTAATACATAAACGATTCAATGACTGCAAATTCTAATACATAAACTATTCAGTGACTGCACATTTTAATACTTAACGTATTCACTGACTGCAAAATCTAATACATTAACCATTCAGTGACTAAAACGTTTAATAATTAAACTATTCAGTGACTGCACATTACAATACATAAAGTCTTCAGAGACTGCACATACTAATACAAATATCATTCAGTGACTGCACGTTCAAATACATAAACAATTCAGTGACTGCAAATTCTAATACATAAACTATTCAATGACTGCAAATTCTTATGCATAAACTATTCAGTGACTGCACATTCTAATACATAAACCATTCGAAGACTGCAAATTCTAATACATAAACTATTCAGTGAATGCACATTCTAATAAATAAATCATTCAGTGAATGCACCTTCTAATGCATAAACTATTGAGTGACTGCACATTCTAATACATACAACATTCAATGACATCAAATTCTAATACATAAAGTATTCAGTGACTGCAAATTCTAATATATAATCTATTCAGTGACAGCACATTCTGACGCATCAACTATACAGTGACTGCACATTCTAATGCATAAACAATTCAGTGACTTCAAATACATAAAAGATTCAGTTACATCAACTTCTAATACAAAAACTATTCAATGACTGCAAACTTCTAATACATAAACTATTCCGTGACTGCAAAATTCTAATACATAAACGATTCAGTGACATCAAATTCTAATACATAAACTATTCAGTGACTGCAAATTCTAACAAACTATTCAGTGAATACAAATTCTAATAGAGTATTCAGTGACTGCAAATTCTAATACATAAACTATTCAGTGAATGCACATTCTAATGCATACAATATTCAGTGACTACACATTCTAATACATAATTCATTCAGTGCCTGCACATTCTAATACATGAACTATTCAATGATTGCAAATTCAACTACATAAACTATTCAGTGGCTGCAAATTCTAATACATACACCATTCAGAACAACAAATTCTAATGCATTAACTATTCAGTGACTGCACATTCTAATACATACACCATTCAGAACAACAAATTCTAATGCATTAACTATTCAGTGTCTGCACATTCTAATACATACTCCATTCAGTGACATCAAATTCTAATACATAAACTATTCAGTGACAGCACATTCTAATACATCAAATATTCAGTGACTGCACATTGTAATACATACACCATTCAGTGACATCAAATTCTAATACATAAACTATTCAGTGACTGCAAATTCTAGTATATAAACTATTCAGTGACTGCACATTCTAATACATACACCATTCAGTGACATCAAATTCTAATACATAAACCATTCAGTGAATGCACATTCTAATAGACTATTCAGTGACTGCAAATTCTAATACATACACCATTCAGAACAACAAATTCTAATGCATTAACTATTCAGTGACTGCACATTCTAATACATACACCATTCAGAACAACAAATTCTAATGCATTAACTATTCAGTGTCTGCACATTCTAATACATACTCCATTCAGTGACATCAAATTCTAATACATAAACTATTCAGTGACAGCACATTCTAATACATCAAATATTCAGTGACTGCGCATTGTAATACATACACCATTCAGTGACATCAAATTCTAATACATAAACTATTCAGTGACTGCAAATTCTAGTATATAAACTATTCAGTGACTGCACATTCTAATACATACACCATTCAGTGACATCAAATTCTAATACATAAACTATTCAGTGAATGCACATTCTAATGCATAAACTATTCAGCGACTGCACATTCTAACACATACAACATTCAGTGACATCAAATTCTAATACATGAACTATTCAGTGACTGCAAATTCTAGTATATTAACTATTCAGTGACTGCACATTCTAATACATACACCATTCAGTGACATCAAATTCTAATACATAAACTATTTAGTGACTGCACATTCTAATATATAAACTATTCAGTGAATGCACATTCTAATGCATACAGTATTCAGTGACTACACATTCTAATACATAATTCATTCAGTGCCTGCACATTCTAATATATGAACTATTCAATGATCGCAAATTCAACTACATAAACTATTTAGTGACTGCAAATTCTAATATATAATCTATTCAGTTGCTGCAAATTTTAGTATATACACTATTCAATGACTGCACATTGTAATACATACACCATTCAGTGACATCAAATTCTAATACATAAACTATTCAGTGACTGCACATTCTAATACATCAAATACTCAGTGACAGCACATTCTAATACATACACCATTCAGTGACATCAAATTCTAATACATAAACTATTCAGTGACTGCAAATTCTAATAAACTATTCAGTGAATGAAAATTCTAATAAACTATTCAGCGACTGTACATTCTAATAAACTATTCAGTGACTGCACATTCTAATACATACAACTCTCAGTGACATCAATTGTTAATGCATAAAGTATTCAGTGACTGCACATTCTAATACATCAACCATTCAGTGACTGCACATTCTAATAGATCAACTATTCAGTGACTGCACATTGTAATAAACTCTTCAGTGACTGCAAATTTTAATGCATCAACCATTTAGTGACTTCAAATTCGAATACATAAACTATTCAGTCCATGTACATTCTAATGCATAAACTATTTAGTGACTTCTCATTCAAATACATACATCATGCAGTGACATCAAATTATAATATATAAACTTTTCAGTGACTGCAAATTCTAATATATAAACTATTCAGTGACTGCACATTCTAATAAATAAACTATTCAGTGACTGCACATTCTTAAACATAAACCATTCAGTGATTGCAAGTTTTAATACGTATATCATGCAGTAACTGCACATTCTGATACATATATCATTCAGTGACTGCACATTCTAATACATAAACCTTTCAGTGACTGAAAATTGGAAAAAACATACAGCATTCAGTGACTGCAAAGTATAATCTATACATGATTCAGTGACTGCCAATTCTATTGCATACATGAATCAGCGACTGCAATTTGTAATACACATACCATTCAGTGACTGCAAATTTCTAATAGATAAACCTTTCAGGACTGCAAATTGTAATGCACATACCATTCAGTGACAGCTAATTCTAACACATACACATTTCAGTGACCGCAAATTCTAATACATATCATTGAGTTACTGAAAATTCTAATACATATATCATTCAGTGACTTCACATTGAAAGACATATATCATTCATTGACTGCAAATTCCAATACATAAACCATTGAGTGATTGCAAATTCTAAAATGTATATCATTCAGTGACTGCACATTATAATACCTATATCATTTAGCGACTGCGCAGTCTAATACATATATCATACAGTGATTGCAATTTCTAATACATATATCATTGAGTGACTGCGTATTCTAATACATATATATCATTCAGTGACTGCAAATTCTGATACATATATCATTCAGTGACTGCATATTAAAATACATCTATGATTCAGCAACTGCAAATTCTAATAATAAACCATTCAATGACTGCATATTCTAATTCATAAACGATTCAGAGACTGCAAATTCTGATACATAAACTATTGAGTGACTGCAAATTCTAATCCATGAACTATTCAATGACTGCCCATTCTAATACATAAACTATTCAATGACTGCACATTCTAATACATAATCTATTCAGTGACAGCACATTCTAATACATCAACTATTCAGCGATTGCAACTTCTAATACGTATACCATCCATTGACTGCAAATTCTAATACATACATGATTCAGTGATTGCAAATTCTAAAAGATATATCATTCAGTGACAGCAAATTCAAATTCATATATCATTCAGTGACTTCAAACTATAATACATAAACCATTCAGTGTCTGCAAATTCTAAAACGTATATCATTCAGCGACTGCAAATTCTAATTTAGATACCACTGAGTGACTTCGCATTCTAATACATATATCGTTCAGTGACAGCAAATTCTAATACATAAACTATTGAGTGACTGCAAATTCTGATACAAAAAGCATTCAGTGACTGCAAATTATAATACATGAAGTATTCAGTGACTGCGAATTCTAATACATAAAACATTCAGTGACTGCTGCTAATTCTAATACATATGCCATTCATTGACTACAAATTCTAAAAATATACAGTATTCAGTGACTGCAAAATATGGTATATACATGATTCAGTGACTGCCAATTTTATTACATATATGAATCAGCGATTGCAAATTCTAATACACATACCATTCAGTGACTGCAAATTTTAATACACATATCATTCAGTGACTGCAATTTCTAATACACATACCATTCAGTGACTGCACCTAATACATAAACCATTCAGTGACTGCAAATTCGAAGACACATACCATTCAGCGACATTAAATTTTAACACATATAGAATTCAGTGGCTGCAAATTCTAATACATGCCATTAAGTGACTGCAAATTCGAATACACATACCATTCAGTGACAGATAATTTTAACACATATGCTATTCAGTGACTTCAAATTCTAATATATGACATTTAAGTGACTGCAAATTCTAATACATATATCATTCAGAGACTTCACATTGAAAGACATATATCATTCAGTGACTACAAATTCCAATACATAAACCATTGAGTTACTGCAAATTCTAACATGTATATCATTCAGTGACTGCAAATTCTAGTAAGTATATCATTCAGCGATTGCAAATTCTAATTTATAAATCACTCAGTGACTGCAAATGTTAATACATATATCATTTAGTGACTGCACATTGCAATATATATATATATATATATATATATATATATATATATATATATATATATATATATATATAACCGCTCCGGTAGCCTAGTGGTTAGAGCGTCCGCCCCGGAAGCGGGAGGTCGTCGGTTCGATCCCCGGCCGAGTCATACCAAAGACTTACAAAAATGGTACTAACAGCTGCCTCGCTTGACGCTCAGCATTAAGAGGTTAGTGTTAGGACTGGTCGGCCTGGTGTCAGGATAATGTGACTGGGTGAGACATCATGCTACATGTCTGCGGCATGATGTCTCAGTGCTAGACATCACTATAAACTGCCTCACTGCAGACATCGTAGCGATATGACTGAAAAATTGTTAAAGCTACGTTAAAAATCCTAATCAAACAAACAAAATATATATATATAATTTAATGACTGCGCATAATAATAATAATAATAATAATAATGAGGATTTTGCATAACGCCTAATCTTTAGAAGAACTAAGCGATTTACAACATCTATAATGAATGATATAACTACACTACACAAAAAACAAAATCCATGAATTGGAAAACATAAAAGCAAACTGAAAACATATAGGATACAAAACATTATTAGATCTCTAAGTTTGTTCCTACAGTCGAAAAAAACTAAGAGCAATCTTAAAAGGACCACTGTGTCTTTGTGTCTCATTTCAATGGGTAATTCGTTCCACAACACCGGACCCTGGTATGCAAAAGAACGTTGTCCATATGACTTTCTTTTCATAGTGGGAACAATGAGTATACGATTGTCAGAAGAGGAGTGTAAGGATCTTGCTAGTGTATATAAATAGGTGAGGCCGGATATATATGTTGCACTGGAGTCTGTCAGTGAAACATAGCACAGAGAACAAATTGTGTGTTTGATTCCAGTGTAGGGTACAAAGCAGTGGTGAGGTGTGCACTGATCGAGGTACTCTAAAAAATGATAAGAACAGCTGTGTTTGGAAGTTTCTAGGATTAGATATTCAGACGAACCAGATATAGTTGAGTGAGTTCCAATAGTCCAGTCTTGAAATTACTAATAAACACACAAGTGTTTTAGTGGCATCAACTGAAAAATATTTACGAATGGAATTGATGTGTCTAAGTTCAAGATATGCAGCCTTGCATATGTTCACATGTTGGTGCTATGTGAGAGTACTGTGTAGAGTAACGCCTAGGTTTGGTACTGACTGTGAGAATTTAATGTTGGTGTTGCTGATATTTATTGTTTGAGGTAGAGGATGTGAATGAGACAAAAAATATTTGTGTTGTGAGCAGCATGGCCTCAGTTTTATCATCATTCATCTGTAGCTTGTTACATGTCATCAATGATTTCACATCAGAAATGCACCTATCTACTCCATGGATGGTAGCATCAACTTCAGTTGGGTGGCTAGACTTGTATATTTGGGTGTCATCAGCGTACAATTGGTGAGACACTGGACACTGGGTGATGATCTATGACACTTGAGAGCGGCTGAGTGTATAGAATGAAGTGAACAGGTCCAAGAACAGATCCTTGTGGAACACCACAACATAGATCAACTGGGCTGAAATGTATTCCTTTTGCAGGTATAATTTGTGTTCTGTTGACTAAGTAGGACTTGAATCACTGTAAGACTATATTCTGAATGCCAAATACATGCTGGAGACGGTGAAGTAATATATCATGGTCTATTGTGTCAAATGCTGCATACAAATCAAGAAGGGTGAGGACTGTAATCTTTCCACTATCCAAAGCAGAGAGAGAGAGAGAGAATGTCATTAAATACTTTCAGAATAGTAGTTTTAGTACTGTGGCAAAGGCAATATGCAGACTGTACATTGCTAAAAAGACTGTTACAAGTTGGCTTAGGACGACATTTTCTAAGATTTTTTTTTATATGAATGGGAGATTAGAAACTGGGCGGTAGATCTTTAAATAATTATGGTCAAGTTTTGGTTTCTTCAGCATTGGTTTTACAATGGCAGTTTTGAAAAATGATGGGAATTCCCCTGATGAGAGAAATATTAATAACATCAGTTAGTGAAGGCAATATTGGGTCTAAGCACTCAAGCAGTAATGATGTTGGAATTTGTTCAAGTTCACAAGACTGTGGTGCATTCTTCATCACAATTGTCCGTACTAAATCAATAGAGACAGGTTCAAATGCTCCTAATGGTTGTCGCTGAAATTAATACATATATCATTTAGTGACTGCAAATTCTAATACATATATCATTCACTGACTGTAAATTCTAAAATATATAGCATTCAGTGACTGCAAATGCGAATACATGTATTAGTCACTGACTGCAAATTCTAATACATCTATCATTCATTGACTTCATTGTCGGTTCCGTTTGGTGCTGCATTAAAGTGTATGTGAGGTAATTGCTACATTTAATATTTCTATACAGAGACTTTTACAAATATTTCCAGAGACATACATGTCATACCCTTTCGGTCCCCAGACAAAAATAACAAGTTTGTTTAACTATCGGTTTGGGAATGAAAAATATTGTAGCAAACATCTGACGATTTAAAAACAGAACACCACCACCCCGAAAAATTGCCACCGATCTAACGTCGTTGGTCATAAAACGTATTCATCTTTTCATTTATTTTGATACTTGTGACACAGCATTCTTTTTCCTGTTCTTCCACTTTTTTCTCTTTCATACTTTTGACAATGCTATGTACTGGTATCTCCTTGCATCTTATGACCCCGCCATTTCAAGCCGTATTGTTATGAATACACATGATGTTTTTAACTTCATCATACTTAGTTTAAGATCATTTTGGAATCGTCTTACTTCCCGTGGAGCGGTCACTCTTGACCACTGCAAGAATGGATTTTATTTAGGTAGTTTTTAAGTCTGGATACACCATGTACCTGCGCTTGATATATTTTGAGTAAGAATCAGAAACATTCCGTGTGTTTTTTTATAATTAAAAAAATGAACTTCCCATTAATGAAATAAGTTTTTAAATTTGCTATATTCTCTGAAAATGAACCGTCTTGAGATGACCATAATTGTTCATCTTCTCTTTAATCTTAGGAAGGTGGCTGCTGATAAAGGCTGTAAAAAAATACAATTATTGGGGGTTGTAGTTTTAACACCAATATTCAGCACGTCAGGCGACAATAAGACAAGAATGAGTAATTTATCAAGTAACCAATACTGTATTATACAAAACGTTAAGAAACAAAAATAGAACCAGACTGAGGGTAAAAAACATTTATATAAAAGGTTAGTTGTCAGCAAGATAAGGTATATTACTAAAATTAGAATAAAGAACATGTCAAACAAGATACACTGGTTTCCCATGGGGGCATTCCAATGCCAAGACTCAGAATTTGACGAACATATTTACCTCCATGATCCTAATATTTAATATAAAGTCACAAAGAAATATTAGCTCTGCATTATGTTGTTTACCAAATCAATATCCCTAGTAATGTACATAATGGAAATGATTTTGGACTTATTTAAATTAAAATATTACTTACACCTATATAATCATTGAGAAAAACACAACGAACAATACAGATTAAACCCATAAAATACCTCCCTTAATAAAGAAAAGTATGCAATAAACCTTTCTTTTATAAATTAGTCAGATCTACATGTGATTAAAAATGACGAAAAATGAAGTCTTATGAATTACACAAAATATACATGAAACAATAAAATACTTATAAAAATGTGAAAGTTCATATGAAATTAGATTATCTTTTTGCTTGACGTGCCTGATGTCGATATTGTATTCCTGTAACATCAAAATCGGTCTTAATGATATATGATTTATGTTAATTTTTCATCTTGTAAATGAAAGCAAAGGGGTTGTGATAACTGCACGGCATTAGCGAAAGAGCTAAATATACACTTCAAAGTGTTGCAAAACCAATATCCAAGTCAAACCTTCTTCTCGATTGTGGAATAATTTCTCTGGTACTTTTGTAATTTTTTGTATTTGATTAAAAGCACACTGGATCATCTACACCATTTCTGCCTTCATTAATCAACAATTAACCATCCACAGCACCACCTGCAGCAACAAATATTGTAAATGATTGGCTGACAGTTAAAGCTGAAAGAAATGTTGCGGCCTTTAATTTATCAAAAGCCTCCTGACATTTTTCAGACCAATGAAACGTGTTTTTCTTGCTCAACAAATTGGTCTGCGGTTCAGCAGTTATGGAAGAATTGGAGCAAAATTACCGTTAATAGCCATAACATCGTATCTGCTACTTTTTACTGACTGGCACAATGAATTGGTAGATAGCCTTGATATTAACTTCGGTTGGTTTAATTTGACCGTGTCCCACAATATATCCTTGAAATGGTACGGCAAAACTTACTTTGGTCTAAATTAATTGTCATAGTCGCATCACTGAGTTTATCAAAGAATTTCAAGATGGTACTCAAGCGATCCAAGCAAATTCCACTCAGTGAAAGAGCGAAAGAAATTTCGGCATAAGCACAATAATAAGACTTATTCTGCTTCAAGATGTTAAGGCAATAATTGTTAATTTTTCAGGTAAACAGCATTATATTCAAAATCTAAGACACAATAAATTGATCCCGGATGTAGTCCAGTCTCTTCTCTAAAATATTTAAAGTTTTCAACAAGTTTATCAACTTCCAAGTAGAAATCTGAAGTCCAAGACGCAGATCCAAACAAATATATGTACCTCCTTTGATAATGATTTGAATATTTAATCAACCCTCATAGATCGAGAAATATTAGTTACGTATTATGTTGTTTCTCAAAATAAATGTCGAATGGTGAGGAACACAGTGACAATGAGTTTAAACAAAGTCAAAATACAAATGTATATAGCATATACTACTAAGAAAAACCAACAAATAATACAAATTAAATATGCACTTTAACGATGTATACATAGTGGGGTTTGAATAAAGCAATAGGGTCACACAAAATACACAAATCAGACACATCGAGTATGATAAAGCCACAAAAAATATAACAAAAGCATCGTCATCATCGACAACGTTGTGTATGCGATATCCGCAGAAATCGCTGGAGCAACGTTTGTCGGCGACGTATGTGATAGCACCCGCAGTTATAATTGTAATTTTCGTTTGTGGCGGCGTTGTTTGTATTCTTAATATTATCGCAAAAATCTATCGACGTGTGAGAGTACGAAATTAATTGAACACACATAAATACTATCAACAGCAAGAAATGCCCATGCCGCAATATCATAGCTGAATTAGTTGCAATTAGTAATATTTATCAATCATGACACATGCACGTCATTGACGACGCCACATTTAGAATCCATATAAATATAACAATAATCACAGGAGTAACTACTACACGACTATATTATCGCTAACATAACTACGTTACCGACTACGATGATATCAACAGCTTCAACACAACCAGAATTCGATATCACCTTTCCTACCTCGATAAAGGCATCGAATGGTTGGTCACTTGAGACACACGATTGCCAATTTATTATAGTTGGCAGAACATCAGAGCAAAACCATTTGGTGGATTTTCCGCCGACATATCACTGGTATTAGCGTATAAAAATAAAGTTGAAGGTACCAGAACACACGTTTAGAACTGGAATGTCGTCGGCAATCCAACAGAGTCATATTAAATCTAACACATCAGTAATAAATACAGATCAGAATTAAATCAATAACAAGGCGAAAAAAAATTTATAGATCACGATCATGGCACGTTAGACAACGATCAGTGACGTCATTGAACTATCAACGCCAGATCACGCTGTTGGCATATATCAGTCGTCGATCAGAACTGTGTTGGGATGGCCAGAAACTGTCACTGATAATTGTCCTCCTAAACCAACATGATCATCACTGATTTAAATAAGGGGGTGGGGTGGCAGACCACCCATCCCCGGATTCTGTTGGGAAATTCCTTGATATAACCGGGGATCTTCAAGACGGTATTTTTACCACCCAGGGATAAATTAATACGAAGATAATGTTAAACGATACAAATCAACTACGAAATAAATACCAGACGGAATTGAAGTTACTATCAACAAATCATGGAAAAAATCACTTTTCCACAACTCATTTTATAATTAACGAAATGAGGGAATTGTGGAAAGACTTGCAGTTGAAACATTTTCTCTCTTAGTTCTGATGGCATATGTAAGTGGATATTTTGGATGACTCGGTGAAGGAATGAGAAGGCCCAAGTTTGGGTCCAACGATTATTGCGCCTTTTCTCTTCGTGAACGTTAGTCTAAAAATGAAAAACATAATTCATTGAGAGCTTATTATGGACACCGACCTAAGCAGGCACAGCAATGATATGTTCTTTATAGCCTTTCTCAAGAGAAGCCCCGGCCATTTGATTGTGTCGGTGCAGACTAAACCGGTTTATTTATGTTGTCATAATCCGTCGTTGTCACGAATACGACTTCGACTGACCGATCAAGATGGACATTTACTCGAAATCGTTGCAAAATTTAACTGTCAGAGATAGAGCCTGAGCGACATCGAGCGGAGCGACAGAAATAAAAGATAGCACTCCGAATAAACAAAAAAGATACGTTATGTTGGGGTTTTTTTTACGTTTTGCGTGGCGACCGTTGTCGTCCTCGGCCAAAGCACTCTGATTTGTTTCGGTAAACTTTGGGTGTCCAAGGTGTCGACCCAACCTGACCCGACATAAGGCAAACTTAACTGCCCGAATAACCACATGCTCTGATTGCTTGCAATCCAAATCCTTAGATTCTTCCACACGTCTCCTTCACGAACACCTAAAACCTTTTTCTGATTAATATTCTTGAGATAGCGCCGATCTAATTTTCTAAATGGCGCTTTCTAGTGGAACAAATTCAGCAATCGCTTTACAATTACTGACCCATGCAAAGGACTTTTCCATTGCTTGTTAGAGTAATTTTATGAATCGATATTTTGCTGCTAAAATACTACCCACCTCCAGTGGTTCTTGTATCACTGCAAAGTCGCCGTTTATTTTATCGAGATCAAGTTGATCCATACGTGTAATGCCATCCTGCTCTAACTTTTAAATCGCAGAGATAGACGCATTACTATTGTCTTGGTTCATTATAAAAATAAAGTATATTTCTTTAATTAAGCGATTTTATACATCGCTATAAGGATACTGCTGTGTCCATGTTGATGTATATTTGTACAGCAAACATGATCTGTACTAATAAATGTGTCTAGGTTAAGCAATTAACATCAATTATTACATCTATATCATCTCAGCCCAAGCTCGGCTGTCTCCTTAATATATGGGGGGGGGGGGGGAAATCGTCCGTGGTGTGATTCGAACATATGACCACTTGCGCGGAAATGCATTAACCACTAGACCATATTACACGGATATATTTCGTTACTGATATATAAAGTTACCTACTGAAGACAATGAGTGAGCCACCTCTAACGAGGATTTAGGAACCCCCGGCCAGGAATCCTTACAGCCTTTTTAGAGGTCTTTGGACCTTGGCTAACCTTATTGGATCGCGCGTCCGCTATTCAATTTAGCTTTTTCAGGGAGTGTACACCTAATGCACAGACATGCATTCTTATTACTGTGCCTTTCATAGATAATCGTTATATTTGTAAACAAATGTATAATAGGAGATCGATTGGGGATCTCATAGGCACCGCTCCATCCCAGTTACCTTGAAATTAGCCTTGCCTGTGAGTGTACACTTGATACACAGACTCGCATGCTATTTCTGTGCCTTATAATAGAATGAAGGATCTCTCTGATATTCTTTGCCATGACCAACCTGTAGCAATAATGGCGATCGCAAATGTTCACGTTGATAAATCCATTTAAATGCGGTTGAGATTTCACTTGCTGTTTTAGTTGTTCATGGTATCCTTTTCTTGTATCTGTTTTGAACGTTTGCTCGTCGTTGCATGTGCGTGTGAGTACCTTGTCGTGTGTCAAAACAAGATCTCTGCCTGCTGAACTTCTTTGGGAGTGCCAACATCAAACCGTCTATCTTGAATCATTTTAGGTGGTGGCAGAAAATTTATCCATATTGCCCGTCGGAACAAACAATCTGCGGAAACATCATACTTGGCATCGTATTACATCAGTGAGTCTGCTAATGGCACTGTGCCTTTTCTGTATCCTCTTGGACCATAATAAATTAACTCGATTAATATTATCGGACAATTGATTACCCGAACCCACCTCTAGCTTACGTTCCTAGTCGATCTTATCATCTTTTTGTCCATTGACTCCTTTATATTTTTTAATATTTATTTTACAAATTTTAGCATGTGAATCAGCTTGGCATCATCCATATGTAGTTGCTGCAGATCTTTTTTTTACACGCGACGTCACGAGCTTGGCACTCTCAATCATTCGCATTCACTGGAAATTCGCCAGTTTTGGAGACGGTTATCCTACTCAAGTTTGATATCAAGTTTGGTTCCAGGACCACAATAATTATATCTCGAAAGATGTTTGTTACCAGGATATTTAGCCCATGGAGTTCTTGGAAATGTCATGAGTGTCGCGGTGATATTACCACCACGCCGTTCCCCAATAGGACTGCTCACAAAGGTATATTTTTGGCTTTGTATAACATTTCACGCATGTAACTGTAAATGCACGTTGAAGGTTCCTTGTCGTTGTTGTTCTTATTCCAATAGTCTCAATGACCGTCATCCATCCACAACAATATATATTCCTACAACTTGAACGCGATTTAATTTTTAACGACAGAAGAGCAGGATTCAATTTGGCATCAGCCAGCATTACCCACTTCTATCGATGCCATCATCATTGGTCCGTCTGGATCGGGTAAAACTCAATTGCTGCTCAACATGGGAATGACATGGCTCATATGGAACAAACTATATTCAGTAGCGCTTTTCGCAGACAACCAGCGATATTATTATGTCCCAAAGAAAGTCAATGAAACCTCAAATGATTTCGTATCATCCAATGAAGACTGAATTTATCATTGACATCAATGATACAACCTCCGTCGAAGATCATGATAGCGGAATAAATAATGTCGTTGTTTATGACATTATCATGCATTGCAAACAAATTCAGCCAGTTTATTTTCACGAGACAGACATAAACATAAAGATGCATTATACGTTACACAGCGATAAGATCAAATCTGAAAATTGCTCAGAAATAACTAACTTTTGGGTTGTTTTTAAAGGCGGCGATACACAGACGCTGCAAACCATTCATTAGACTTTGTGCCCAGGCGATATCGACATAAATAAGTTTCCAAACGTCTTTGCAATTGCTGAGAAAACCACACATATTACAATTAATTTGCACGATCCAAGAACACGATATTGCTTTGGTCTCGAAAAAATCTTTAGTTGAGCTACTAATTAATGATACGTTAGTTATTTTATAACATATCCTGCTACTCCCTCCTACAAGGGGATCGGTCTTCGTGATACCTTCGGGGACCCAGGATAAAAGACTGGAACCCGTAAAATATTAGTGCCCAGGCGGCATCGCCGGTGACGTGCGCGGCTCTTAAGTTTATATTGTACCCGCGATGTGTTTGATGTGGAGACCGCAAGGGGTTAGGCGTACTGGGCCTTATTTTAACTCTTGTAATATTTTATTGTGGGTTAAAATGGCTGTTTTGGTAGAAGGTTCGGTTTTTAAAATGGGCATTTAAAAACACGCGAAAAGATTAGTTTAGCACCCCTGCTACTACATACATCGTTTCGATATTACAAAATTGTTAATCTGCCTGAAAATATAAATCATACACAGTGCCCTATAAAGCTGTGATAAAGTTCAAGGTGAAATACTATACCCGTTTGTAAGATGCATCTTCGATAGTTATACATGACTTATAACAGTGTCACAAGTTTGATATGACTTTTAACAATGTCACAAGTTTGATATGACTTATAACAGTGTCACAAGTTTGATATGACTTATAACAGTGTCACAAGTTTGATATGACTTTTAACAATGTCACAAGTTTGATATGACTTTTAACAATGTCGCTAGTTATCTTTTATATAGTATTTCCTGACGAAAATGACTATAATACGGTTTATGGAGCAAATAGAAAAGAGAATAAAGTCAAGATGCATTACATATATAAGTCTCAAGCGCGAAAATATGATTTATCTCCAACGATAGCTTCACTATCAATAATGTGAGTATACAAATCTAATACTAGAGGTAGCATTAGGCTGGTTCCATTGCAAAATTCATTAGGCTGGTTCTCATTAAAAATTTCTTTTATTTTCCTCCTGTTACTACATAAAATAAATTGTAACATATGGTTAGCAAAAACCGAAGTGCTTTCAATAAAAAGGAAATGTTTTGTGGAAATACTTTATCTGGCAACAACTCTGGAAATATTTACTCTCTTTCCTACCGGAGCAGCGAATTGAAAACGTGCTTAAATTTTCTCTCCTCATATGTTTCCGTGGTTTATATTGACACTGAATGAAATTTCTCGCTGCAGATAGTGTTACAGGATGAGACGCACGAACCGTTTTCATCCTGCTCGTTCGCGTCGTATGAAACAAATAAAATCAATAATTACAGGTTATCTGGAGCGGAATAAAAGGAATTCAGAACACAGGCAAATGGACATTAAGAAATGAATGCTATGTTTGTAGAGACTATAGTCTTTCAAAATGACACGGTACTTATTGCAGTGTTATAACGTTAAATTTAATTTTAATTTAATTAATACGATCAAACTCGTCGCTAGCACAATGAGCTTGACAAGGACATAAAAATACAATGACCGCATCTTTGGGTAAAGAAAGGCGATAACATAATATGTCGATTCCAGAAATTCGAAGGAGAAAGTAAGAGAAAATCATGCAGACAAGCTAAATCGCAAGATAATTAAAGCTTTGTTCACAGTCTACACATACTAGACTAGATTTGTTGGTTTTATTTTATTATGTGGTAAATCGAATAGTGGTTTCTCGACGTCAGTAGGACTAAATCACTAATCATAACATTTTTCGAACATACACCAGTACTGATACAAATACTAAGTGTAGTGTTAACTTTTCACTTGATTGATTCAGTTGGAAATATATGACACCTGGTAACTGCACCCATTTACCTATTGTTTTGTTTGAATACAAAAGACGCTCCTATAGTGTCAGAAAATTCTAACTTCCATGCAATTTACGTATCATCTTTCCGATAACACCCATTTATACGTCAGACTTTATAAAGGTTAGAACGATCGTGAAACACAATACAAACGATGCCTATTTTGTTCCGCGGGAATCAGTAGCTATTTCTAGTGTCACATATCAAAACAATTTATCAACTCTCAAAATTCGAACATCCATGCAATTTATGTATCATTTTCCCAATATCACGCACGTGACTGTTTATGAAATGGGAGTGTAATGCAAGTCGAACCGTGTTCGTTCTATTTATTTTCTTTTGTACTTTAGCTGTCAACGGTAAAGTACATACCGTGTAGACCAGATTGATCGTATAGAATAACGCTGATTGCATTATCTTGCATTATACAAACTATTATGTCTAAAATTAGCACTTATTTTTAAAATGTTATGAATCATCTAATTGTTTAAAATGGAAAACAACAGCACCAGTAATGTTTTCTAAGCATTGTTCTGTTGGTTAGAATAACGACATCCATGCAAACAATATAAATAAACAACTAACATAAAATGTAGTTTATTCTTTCTTGTACTTAGGCTACAGATATAAAGAAATAATTTATTTGACGTTATCATAATGTGAAGATACATAATGGATAGTTGCATTTATTCACATAATATTTAAATGATATGGTTCATTTCAATTTATAAATAAAGGACGCTAAAATCCAATTCACAAAACAAATACAAGTTTTCTCATAGACAGCAACATCTTTCAATTTTCAATAATGTTCACGAGTATAATGTAATTTCCGTTTTAAACATATGTCAGTGAATGTAGAGTTCCTTCATCCTTCTCCTGATACTGTGATTACGTCAGAAATTGATTGCAGTAAAAAGAATGGCTTTATGTATTTCACGTATCAATCTAATATTCAAAAATCAATTATGTCCACAGATGACTGGCTTCAGACTTGTGCGGCTACTTTGAGTCGAACTTCAAACTCTGAGTAAAATATCAAATCTTCAACACCAAGGTTCGAGTCTGCTTATTTGATCCAAATTCAGATATTTTATGCAGTTTACACATGTTTATACTTTCCCAAGCTGTTTTGTATGTCATGAAAACTACACCACTGACTATTCAAATAAAGACCTGTGACGAAAATGCTAAATCATTTCTATCCGTGTTACCAGTGTAATTTTAGGCGGACATAACGTCAATACGCCCACCTAGTTTGGGTATCAGATTTATGATCTTTCTATCGATGTGTTGACTCATGAACATTCTGAATTAACGATACATTTGAAGATACCTCCAAAAAATATCATAATTAGCAAAAGAAAACTTATGAAAAGTTGATAACATTCCAATAACAAGGATTTAAGAGTAAATGTGGCTTTTTCTGAATCACATAGCAACTGACAGACGATCTAAAGTTTTGAACATTACACACCATGGTCTTAATCTTTTATGCAAATTGGCATGTTTTCCGAGTAGAAGTTCAATATTCAAAGCAAAGGATATGTTGTTTTGTTTTAATGAATCTTTTATTTCATGATATCACGAGTTCAATGTGACTTCTGAATCGTTATTGTCCAGACATAGGAGCAACCAATTTTTGCGTCGTTAAATCTGTTGTCGTTTTCATTAACAATTTAGATTACATTCAGGGGCTACTTACAAATGAATTAAGACTATAGGTATACCATATGGTTATAGTGATGGGGCTTCAATAGTCAAACAGACAAGACATCGACACTGACAGTTAAGATGAGGTGGGGTGGGGTAGGTTGGGGTGGGGTGAAGCGGATCTTCACCACCCCACATCGAAACTTTCAAAGTCGGCGTCTGACATTGTTGAACTGTGAACCCATATGTTTTAATATTAGTCTTTGAAGCCCCTTCACCCAATCCCAAAACCCATTTACCTAGGATTATGAATTCATCTGTAACGAGCTGCAGTGACAGTGCTGTAGCCCGAATGTTCTTAGCACATTTTGAGTTTCTCATATTTTCTTTTTCAAATCTAGTCAAATAGACAATTATTTATATTCAGAAAAACAACTGCTGTTTTCCACCGTGTAGGTGGTGAGAGAGAAAAAAAAACGCTATATGCGTAATGCAACAGAAGGTTTGCCATTAATATATTCCACAATTCCAATGATGGCAAAATATTCTGATTTGTTTTGGTTAAACTGTTAGCAACAATTTCTTGATTTTGAATATTTTTTTCAGGTTTATTAAACTACAAAAGTTTTCTGCTACAAGCTCTGGAGCCGTAAACACTCACCGTGAGTCGGATTTTGCTAGACAACGGAATCCCGAGATTCTTATATCAGATAATGGACTTCATTCTAATTCGGCTGCATTTACAAACTTCAGGAAATCTATGGATTTAAGCCTATAACTAGTAGGTCGAGGTTTGCAAGAGCATCGGCAGGGCCGAAAGATTTGTACAAAAGGTAAAGACATAGCAAAAATCAGAAATTGCAATATCGTGCAATACCGCCACACACTGGTTACAGCCCACCCGAACTTTGATTTGGTCGCACTTCAATTACTACAGTTCAGAGACAAAGCTGAAATGTAAATCCAGTTAGACCATACTTAGAAAGGGTTAGACATTTTCAGAATCGTGCAAATGAAAATCAGAAGAGCCATTTTTTTAAGGGTTTAACGCCATTTTTCAGCACACGATAGGCTATACATGGCGGCCAGTATTATTGGTGGAGGAAGAACCCGGGGAAAACCCCCGGAAAGAACCACCGACCCACGAGAAGCTACTGGCAAGCTTTCTCACATAACTACATTTGCCGAATCTTAGACTCGAACCCACGCAGACAGAGGTGAGACGGCAGTGATCCGTAACGGAGAGCGCTTTAGACCACTCGGCCACTCAGGGCCCCTGGGCCATTTTGAACGTCGTGTCCGCAATCGCGAAAGCCCAAATTAGATTCCGGAGATAACATTTTAGATTGTAATATGGAACTGACGGGTATTGTTCTGTCAAAGGTGTTGTCTCCACGATCATACTTTATCATACCCCTGAAGATGATCTGCGCATAACTACATGCATTTAGGTCAGCTGCTGTTAAGTAAATAAATCCCTGCATCTACCAATGGATGAAGCAAGTAATGTTTTCACGACAAAACACACAAGTGTGACGAATCGTCAAAATATTTAAAATGAAAACAATCGGTGCAAAATGGAAAAACTGTTCAGAAATAGCAAACACGTGTTTGTCATGGTTATCGGACAAGATCATTGTTATCCGACCAAAAGGCTCAACTCGTAAATTGTATGCTGAAATGTAAAGGTGATTCCTGCTAAATGTCTTAAGAAAACTTAAATGTTTTATTGGATTTGTTTATATCAAGAATCGGACAGAGAACATGTTTACATATAAGCCGATACACCAGCTCCTCACCCATGATGATGTTGATTTTCGGGTTAGGGGCTGATATCACTTATTTATTCAAAGCTGCAATTATTCGCAGCCACTTTGGTATGCACACATCGGTGTTCATTTTATTCATTTATCGGTATTTATCGTGGCTGTGGACCTACAATCTGCTGAAGGATTCTTTTGGTGACATGTACACTATATTTCCAGTGCAAGTCCTATATAGGATGATTTGTAATTTCACGTAGAAAAACACAGGCATTTGTCTTGTGGCCATTTTTAATTTAGCGCTGGATACGGCTGTTACCAATTGACCTATCGCCAGTTGTCAATCATTCTGCTCGTTTGACCAATCAGCGAGAGCTATTATACACACCTTCAAGCACTGTTAACGTCTGCCATTTCCTCCGACAAGCTGCTTCTGTCGATATCGACTCGGCTATTGTATATATTTACAAATTTTACAACGGTTCGGCAATTTTTCGATTCACAATGCAACTTTTCGTTTTGAATGAAATCCTTTTCTAATTCACACATTTAAGGAAAGAGCATGAAGGAGCCATATTAACACCCATTGATGTATCCATTATTTGTATGTAAATCGTATTATTAAATTGAAAATAATTATTATCCAAGATAAGTTTTTATTATTTTACAAATATCTTCGCTAGATAGTGTACTATTATTAGCATTGTTATCAAGAAAATATTTGCACGCTTTAATATCATCTGCATGCGGAATGTTGGTATATAGTGATATTAGATCTAATGATACCAGGATTGAAATTATCAGATGGATGTGGAATAGACTTCGACTTTTTAATGAAAGTAGTTGTATCTCTAATGTGTGAAGTAAATAATTTCATTAAATGTGGTAAAACACTATCCATAAATTTTGATAGGTTTTCAGTATATGAGTTACAACCTGATATAATGGGTCGTACTGGAAAATTTAAAGGTATATTATGGTCAGGATTATATGAATTTTGGGTAATATGTAAAACTGAGGTGTACGTGTGTTAAGAGGGAAAGTATCAAATTCCTAATATACGGAATTATTATTCTTGAGGTGTACGTATGTTAAGAGGGAAACTATCAAATTCCTCACATATTGAATTATTATTTTTAGCGATCTCATTAATGCATGTTGAAATTTTTTATTTAATTTCTAATTGACGTTCAACTTCTTTAACATAATCATCTTGATTCACAATAATGATAATGTTTGACTTATCATCCGTTTTAATCACTATACTGTTGTCATTCATTAGATTATATACAGACTTAATTTCGTCCTATAAATATTACTATGATATTGCTTTAATTTAGTTAATATCGCTTTGTGATCACACACACACACACACACACACACACACACACACATATATATATATATATATATATATATATATATATATATATATATATATATATATATATATATATATATATATATATATATATATATATATATATATATATATATATATATAATATGAATCACGTTAAAGATGACCTAATTATGTTATAAAAAGGTTATTTGGGTGAGAAGGTTTGGGATGACTTCTCCAACTAATTGGGGCGACTTCTCCAACCATTCTGGGACGACTTCTCCAGATACGTGGGGACGAGTTCTCCATGGGGCAAGTTCTCCGCATACCGACGTAACTTAGTCCGAGTTTCCCTTGCCACCCCATTTTTTATATATCAATGTAAAGAAATTTAAAGAATTTAAAAATAACACATTTAGACAGGTTTGATTGTTCATTTTAAGTTAGACTATAACTTCAGTCAAACAAATTGTTTGTATGTAATAATAATAATAATGAGGACTTTGTATAGCGCCTAATCTTTAGAAGCTCTAAGCGCTTGATATCTATAATAAAATGAATACAGAAAAAAAACATGAAATCGGAGAACAAAAAATGCTGAAAATATTTAAGATAGGAAACATTATTAGGTTTTTAAGTTTGCTTTTGCAGTTGAAAAAGGTTAGTTTTAAGAGCACTCTTGAAATGTATCATTGTCTTTGTGTCTAATTTACACTTTAGTTCAGAATTAAGTTGTTGGTTAATTTATGCTCATATTTTGTATTGTGTTAGCCCCCTTTCAAAGATCAAATGAAAGTAAACAAATAATCCAATGCAACATTGGTTCTCTCTCTCTCTCTCTCTCTCTCTCTCTCTCTCTCTCTCTCTCTCTCTCTCTCTCTCTCTCCTTACCTTACCTTGTCTAACATCATTGGTGGGAGAATGTAACATACACTTTTCCAATACCCAGTGGGAAGGACAGCATACGTGTCACTTCCATCAATAAGTGATTTTATTATCTCATACTGTTTATCTTTAATTTTAAAATTATATCCATTTTCAAGAAGTATCTCATTGGCAAGAGATTCCATGTCTTTACCTGCCATGTTGCAATATAGATGTAGGCACCAAATCTTCTTTGAGGAAAGAAGACAACAAACTCGAAACCAGTAATTCTGCCTCACTAGGTCCAGCTTTAAATTTAGAATGAATGGCTATTCTTTTAAAACCTTTATTTTTTTTCTGAAACTTTGTGCCACAGCAGGAACACTCCATCATAGTACATTTATTACATTACAATTATTTTCCAATGCCTGAATGTTGATGAAGCAAACACTCGAAAATAGTGAATGAAAGTCAATCAATGTTTAGAATAACATGAAAGAACATTTGCTTTTCAACATATTAATTGAGATGACACCAACCGGAAACGTGTCTTTGTCGAATCGTCCTGGAAAGAAGCAGATTGATCATGCTGAAACCATACGACAACGCGGGTTTGTTGTTATCACGTGACTATTTGACCTGTGACGTATTATGCATATCGGCTGCGAGATTTGGCTAGTCACGTGACTAGCAATGCAAATGGTGCGAACGAGGTAAAAATTCATCAACGCAGTACTTTCGTCTCGTCCGACAACGGATTAAATACACAATCAGTGTTATACTTGTAATTTCTGAGAAGATAAATGATTTCCCTATCGAATTAATGTAAGTATGACCCAATATAATGTCATTAAAATTTTATAGGCCTGTCAGTAGGCGAGTACCTTATGCCGACACCAGCTGGTGTCGGCGAATTCCAACTTTTTGATAGGGGATGCGCTCTGACCCTACACCCCAACATAAAAAACCAAATATAAAAAATGGGGTGGCAAGGGTCAGAGGAAACTCGGACTAGACGTAACTTAGAGAAGTGCAAGTGATGGATAAATGCTCTCGCTTTCTGTCTCTGTCTCAATGTTGTTTCATATGGCAAATATTGCTCACCAATGTCGTCTGGTATATATTTTAATGTTATCACGCCCGCCATTTTCACAGAATGTTTGTCGGAGGTTAAGCGGTTGTCAAGCTCGTGTTCGGTAGGCGGAGCGATCTACCTTCTGGCGTAAGGTCAATTACCTGTATGTGACAAAAGTGTATACAGGATTGTTCCGTAATGATTTGCATGCAGCAAAATTGCCCATTGTAATGAACAGTTGACATCAGACCAACATATCGTCCATTAGTAACAACACATTGTTTTTGTTGGGGTGATGGTGGTGATTTTATCGGACTAGATTAAAGACGGAAGTCCAGAAAAAAGAAGTGACGAATAAAGTCCGAAAAAGGAAAGTGACAAGTTCTGAGTAAAGGACTGGGAAGTCCAAGAAGGATGAGAAAGTCGGAATAGGAAGAGTCGAGGAAATGTGGAAACGTTGGAACACGGTCGAGAGGAGTGTAATGCAACCAGCAGTGGACATTTGAGCTCTTTTCACCACTGTTTTTATTGTAACAAGATAACCGTGTCGAATTTCCGGATTCACAAAAGAACACTTTTGACGATGATATAAATACAATTTTTAATAATGAATTATATATATATATATATATATATATATATATATATATATATATATATATATATATATATATATATGTTATGTTTACATACCTTAATTTTTGAATTGAAATTGCCAATATTATTTTGTTTTGATTAAATTTGATATTTTCTTATCGAAGGCGGCTCTTATTGCATTATTTCTTCCCAATAATCTTTCCAGGGGCCCCGATGGCTGAGTGGTCTAAAGCGCTCTCCGTTACGGATCACTGCCATCTCACCTCTGTCTGCGTGGGTTCGAGTCTAAGATTCGGATAATGTAGTTATGTGAGAAAGCTTGCCAGTAGATTCACGTGGGTCGGTGGTTCTTTTCGGGGGTTTTCCCCGTGTTCTTCCTCCACCAGTAATACTGGCCGCCATGTATAGCCTATCGTGTGCTGAAAAATGGCGTTAAACCCTACAACAACAACTAATAATCTTTTCCAGTTCTCATTTGATTTTTTTTATCTATTCACTCACACTGGGTTATAACATCGAGGGAGGTCATTCCCTAGATAACGTAGATATATTCCATCAGCTACCCTCTTACTAAGAGGGAGACGTTACACTTTTCCCATATATATACACATATATTACATAGGCCCTAATTATGGTCAAAACACCTGTAATAATATACAAGACAACATTTGGTAATAGTTATAGTCAGGGATCGCTCTGGTGGCCTAGTGGTTAGAGCGTCCTCCGCGGAAGCGGGAGGTCGTGGGTTCGATCATACCAATGGTTTACAAAAATGGTATTAACAGCTTGGAGCTCAGCATGAAAAGGTTAGTGTTAGGACTAGTCTGCCTGGTGTCGGGATAATGTGACTGGGTGGGACATCATGCTTCGTGTCTGCGGCATGATGCCCCAGTGCTAGACATCACTATAAACTGCATCACTGTAGCGATATGGCTGAAAAATTGTTAAAGCTACGTTAAAAATCATAATCAAACAAATGTTATAGTCAGGTCTATATTGTAAAGACGAACAGATGTAATTAATTAAAATTATTTGTTTCATGAAATAATATATTCAAAAGCTCAAAAACACAATATTCAATGTAAAATGCACTCTTCTGAAAATGGTACTCTTAAATTTGTAAAATTAAATAAAAATCAACAAAATTAAAACAGGACACAATGAGTGCAAGCTTGGCAACAAAAAAAGTATTTAGAATTTAAGGGTGAACGAAAATATAAAGAAATGTAGATACTACTATAATTAAAAATGCACAAGGAAAAAACAGAAAAGCGAATGTAACGCAAAATCAACAGTATAAAGTAGCTCACTAGCAGCAGAGAGGGCGAACAGAACACGTTTTCAAGCAAAAATAAGGATTCCTACGAATCTCATTTTAACCAAAAAAAAAATAAGTCTCCATTTAGCAAACGGAGACTTTACGATTTTTTAATCAATTTTGGTCGCAACGATGTGGTCATCGCCCTCTCTGCTGCTGAACTTTCAGTTCTGGGTTAACAAAAAATAATAAATGATTTTAACCGAATATTTGATCCACTCCGTTGAATACAGCAAGAATATTGCAGTTATCTCTGATCACTTTTAGAATCTGAGTGTAGCGTTGAGTGACATATATCACGTCAGTGTTTTTATGCCTGCCTCTGGAAAAGATCCTAGCAGGATTTTTTTGTTTATCTAACATTATATCGTCGTATACGACTAAATTGTTAATACTTCCATCGAGATCTTCTACTGATGGTGCCTCGTCAATATCGGTTATAAATTCAATAATACCCTCACCGGCAATCTCTGAAGCGTTTTCATTAAAATCTTTTAGCACTTCATAACATCGTTGATCATCTACGCTAGGGGCAATTAAATACAACTTATCCCACTTCATCCATCTCATTATTAAATTGAGCAACAATTGCGTTTTACCGGATCCAGATGGCCCAATTATAATCATCCGGATAGAGTTTGGTAGCGCTGCATGATGCTTAACCGGTTCTCTTGTTTTAGTCGCTGAAAAATCAATTATATCCATATTTCTATACATAAATTATGGATCTATATTGTATGAAGTGTAAAACGCGTACCGGCACAGATGACTTGACTACGATTACAACTAAAAATAACCGATCAGCGCTTTCTGGTAAATGCGTGCAATGTGGTACAAAGAAATTTAGATTTGTGTCTATGAGATCTGATTTAAAAAAAAACGAGGAGGTGATATCGCAGCCAAATTGGCAAAGCTCCCTGGAACCCCATGGGCAAAATACCCCGGAGAAAAGCACCTTCCAGGATATAGCTACTGTGGACCGAGAACCAGACTTGATATCAGACTCAATAATCAAAATCAACCCAACCCCGGTGAAGAACCAATAAACGCCATTGATAAGGCCTGTCACCTTCATGATGTTGCTTATAAAAGCAGCAATCTGCAACACAGGCATCTTGCAGATGTGAAATTAATTCATGCGTTAAATGCTATTCCTGATAAATCCTTCAAAGAAAAATTGGCTTCCTTTTTGATAAAATCGGCTATGAAAAGTAAATTGATGTTAGGTGCCGGTAATTAAAAATATGGAATCAATTTATTATTCCCCAAGAGGATACTGGAGGGGTAAATCAGCAGTCCATAAACTCACTAGTGCTGCAAAAGTGAAAAAAGACCACTGCGGCTAATTGGTTATCCGAACAGGCACTATGGCAGATTTATCTACCACCGCCTAAACAAATTCAATTCTCGCATTTTGATGTGACCGCTCCTAATGAAGTTCATCAGGCTGATATATTATTTCTGCCACATGATCGTGGTTACAAATACGCTTTAACCATAGTTGATATTGCAAGTCGATACAAAGAAGCAGAACCGTTAAAAACAAAATCAGCCACTGAAGTTGCTTCTGCATTTGAGAGGATTTATCGACGAGGTCCTCTGCACTGGCCAAATCTATTGCAGGTTGATCCTGGCAAGGAATTTCAGGGTGCAGTGTTATCTACAATGAAACATCATAATGTCACCATACGACGAGGGCATACTGCGATACATCGCGATCAGGCCATTGTAGAACGATTTAATCGGACGATTGCTGAGCGGTTATTTGGATATCAATACGCAAAAGAATTCATTCAAGAAAAGCGATCCCGTGAATGGGTCAAAAGGTTACCAGCTGTGATTACCGCACTGAATAATGAGATTACTAGAACAATTAACATGAAACCTAGCAACGCTATTAAAAAGAAGTCTATACCCGTACAACCACAAAAAGATTTCAAAGAACCAATTCTTGGTAGTAATGTCACTGTTAGGTACTTATACGAACCAGGAGAGCTTGAGGGTGGTAAAAAAAAGGGCTACTGATCCTATTTGGAGTGTTACGGCACACAAGATATCTAGTATAACACGATCTACGGGTAGACCTCCAGTCTATAAACTGGATTCAACTGCCCCTCAACGAGGATTTACTCGACAACAACTACAGGTAATTCCCGAGGATACTCAATTGCCACCGCATGGTCTTAACTAGCACCGTTGCGTCTATTGCACTCAAGACAAGTCAACATCACATTGTTTCTGACATGACCGAGATTGTTATTTTTTCTGTCTACGGTGAATTGGCGAGGATCCTTATCCGAATACTGCCAACGCATTATACAATTGCAATTCGCGCAGTGATTATTCTGTTGTTTCTTCAGCGTAATTATTAATTCAGCATCAATATCAAATTCTCGTTGTTTTTTTTTTGTCCTGTTGTTTGTAACCGGAGAGTTTTTTATCAATAATTTTAACATCAATATCATCCATTGTTGTGTCATTATCATCGCCTGACTCTGTCAGGACAATTCTTCGAAGTTGATTTATTTTTCGTACTCTGGATACTGCGAGATAGACTAAATTCGACCATTCGATGTGATTATCCACAATCCAAACAATTGTATCCGATATAGTCAATCCCTGTGAAGAATGTATTGTTGCTGCGTATCCTAGCGTCCACGGGGATTTATTAGCACGCAATGCATTTTCGACGACGCTGATATCAACCAGCACAATATCATTTAATACGAGAATTTGTTTTTCACTCTGTCCTGGAATATCAACTTCAATGTTCTGTTTTCGTGTATCCGATGGCCTATAACAAAGGGGTACTGGAAGCGTTGCAAATTTTTCTTTATGCAATTCAAATAACTTCATCTGAAGTGTGTCCCTGACTATTTTTCTACTTGCAATTATCAAATCATTTGGTCTCCATGTTTCCCAGAAATCATTCATTGGAGTTTCTGAAATCACTTCACGCGCTATTTCGCATTGGATTCTATCCGGTTGTAATCTAATTAGCGCTTTGAATTCTCGTAATCGTTCATCAAGTGATCTATAATCAGTGGCAATTTCTTCATAATAGTCTACAAAACCCCTTAGCCATTCATGTGGAGATGCACCGACAAATGGTGGTGGTTGGCCGTGATCACCGCACATGACGACTTTTGTGTTTTTGTTTAACAACCACTCGAGAAATGTTTGTAATACATCTAATGACACTGTGCATATTTCATCCCAAACTATGATTTCAGGAATGAATTTATCACCCATACGCTCAGGGGTCCATTTGTCACCTTTCCATCGAAAAAAACTATGATAGGTACGGGCATTTACCCCTCGCTGTATCATCTCTCTGGCGAGTCTGTGAGTCGGTGTTAGCACAATCATGGTTGACCGACCAAATAATTCAATTGCACGAGTTGTCTTTCCTGACCCACCACAACCGTTTAAATAAACTGTCTTGTATCTACATACTGGATCAGATACCGGTGGTGCATTAGAAAATTCTGATTGAATTTCAATACGGTTATATGAAAGATATTTATCATCCATGGCAACGTCTGCCGATTCACAATACTCATGTAGCATCTCCTTTTTAAATCGCCAACGCCCCCACGCTTCCTCCGGATCTGTGAATTTAGCTACAGCTGATTTGTATTTATTGTGTATATACATCGAATCAGTGGCCACTCTAACCGCGGTATTAGGAAATCTATTTATCATCGAAAATAGATTAATAGAAGCATAGGCTAGCATAGATGATCTTAAATGTGTATACTGGGAATTATATCCATCACAGTAGGTAACAACCGTACCCATTTTCTCACCATTGGATAGAAAAGCATCCTTACGGGATACAAGTTTTCCCTGTTTCATTAAATCCGTTACAATAAAATCGTATTCAGCGACGTCTATGATCAACCGCGAAGAATATTTTGCGTTGTCGTATCTTCCACCCTGGGTAAATTTACCGATTATTCTTCGTCCGAAATCCTTTGCTTGTTCTTTTTTAATTTCAAATAACTTTTTAGACCAATTCGTGATTTGTTCTTCACTGAAATTCTTCGAATTTCCATCTGGAAACTGTTTTCGTATTTCATCAATTATACGATCTAAATCGGGTTGTGGTAGCCAAACTTCTTTCTGAGCTCGATAGCATATAATAGCCTCGGAAACAATCAACGATATTAGCATACCACAATCAATCATATATCTCAATAGCACTATTGGCATCCAGTGTTTTTTCAGATAGGTGTCTACCGAGCCAAACATAACTACACGGATGTAATCCTGACGCTAATTCAAATGATATCACACGAGCGAATCCGGTTAAATCAAAATCAGGTAATGGTCCATTAATATCAACACGAGTCATTTCATGTGTGGGGTGTCCAAATCGTTTGAAGTACTCAGCACATTCCCCATACCCGAGAAAACTTCCGGGATAGCACGCGGCTATATCAATTGAAATCATACCATCACGTGAGTATTTCGTATTCCACAGTCCTCCATGACCAAATTCGACGCAACTCAATTTAACATCCTCAAGAAAATCACTTCGTGTTGGACGCCATGAGTTTTTCTCTCTTGCGAAGTGAGCTACCACTGATGGAATAGTAAAACTACCCGTGAGTGGTTTTTCATGAAAACTCTTCGGTGAAAAATCACTAGCGATTTTTCTCATTCTGTTATCTAATTCTTCAACGCGATATAATTCGCCATTTGGTTTTACAAATTGATCAAATCCTATTTCGGGATCTTCATCACTTCTAAGTAACCACACTGACACAGGATCATCCTCACACAACGCATGAATATCATCGAATAATTTCTCTTCATAGAAAACATCCCCGACGAACTCCTTAGGGATATATTTCACGGTTCGTTCTCGTGGAAATACTGTTACCGCAGGTTCCACGCGTGTTTGTTATGATCAATAATCTGTATTGGAGCTCCTCGCGATTGATATTTTGGTTCGTATAATACTTCTCCGGTTATTGTTGTTACTGATATTGGGAATTTTAATGATGCTTCTAATTTAGCTATATCAGAAATCTTTGCACCATGCTGTTTCACTGTCAGTTCCCATTCGGTTATTTTCCTACGTCGCAGATCAGTTAGTTTATTTCCTCGGGATGCATTTGTGAAGTGTTCCTTTACCCGTGTTGCTACACAATTCAGTGAACTAGAATATTTCATAGGAGCTAGTTTTGCGATATCGGGTTTATCATTTAACGGATATATCCCATAAACCATTGCTGTTACGGGATAAGATCTTTCGTAGTATGGTTTGTCAATGCCGGTTAGAATTCCTGGTTTGGAATCTCTACTCACAATGACAGATTTTTTATTCTTGAGGATTGGTTCAAATTTATCCCTAATAATCCATTTGCCATCGACTTCGATAATGAATTTTATTCGGAAAAAATACCTTTTTTCCCCAACACGTGAAATTATCACTGCTGCTTTTTCATCATTCATGGTAGCATCAACAACACCATCAATTCGAAATGTTGACCAACAATAAGATGCTCCATCACGCTTGAATTCATTAAAACAGTCTCTGATTTTACTAATGATGGCTTTATCAAGAATTGTATTCTTTGGTGTATTAGAAACTATATCGAGATTGAATTGAGCATCTTTCCAGGGTAATCTCTTGGACGTTTTTTTTGGTTTATCGAGATTAAATTTAGGATTAATTTTTAATAATCTCTTAAACTCTTTCATGTTTCCGTCTATTAAACGTTTTTTTGGTTTATCGAGATTAAATTTAGGATTAATTTTGTTACGTTTTTTGGGTTTATCGAGATTAAATTTAGGATTAATTTTTAATAATCTCTTAAACTCTTTCATGTTTCCGTCTATTAAACGTTTTTTGGGTTTATAGAGATTAAATTTAGGATTAATTTTTAATAATCTCTTAAACTCTTTCATGTTTCCGTCTATTGGACGTTTTTTGGGTTTATCGAGATTAAATTTAGGATTCATCTTCAATAATCTCTTAAACTCTTTCATGTTTCCGTCTATTGGACGTTTTTTGGGTTTATCGAGATTAAATTTAGGATTAATTTTCAATAATCTTTTAAACTCTTTATCAGTATTGAATTCAGCATTTTTCGAGGGCGTTCTCCTTAACTCCCTCATGCTATGATTAAAACAAGCATTTAAATGAAGAATTTATATATAATGAATCACTGTAAGTGGCTTATGATTGGATCAATAACCCCGTGTAACAAATCATGCAGAAATGAATTCTGTGGGTATCATATGCAAAGCTTTCGTCGTGGAAGCCTTGGTCCGTTACCCTGCATACGATGTGGGGTTGGGGTTAGGGGAAAATCTCAGTTGTGTTTGAATTGCGGTGGAAAGCGATACAGGGAGTTGAAGCGTTATTATGATAAAAGAATAAAAAATGGACAATCAATCAGAAATTTTGACCCTGACACTGATATAGTCCCTGACGCTGACAAAGTCAGTATTCTTGACAGAGTCAAGGATAAAATCATAAGAACTCCTCAAGACTACATCGAAAGATTTTCCAGTGATGTAATCATTAAACCAAACAATAAATTAGACAAATAGTATTTAGTATACGAATGAACCAAGAATTCAGACAACACCCTGTGATTACAAATTATGAAGCATCCAGTGATGGTGTTGTAAGAAACCGTAGACTGAAGAAACCAGTTGGTGATGTGAATAATCATGGATATTTAAGGTTTGGCGCTGGAAAGAGGAGATATCTCAATCATCGTTTCGCATTTGAATGTTTCAATGGATTGATCGAGGATGATTCTGTCATTGATCACATTGATTCTAATCCAATGAACAATTCTTTATCAAATTTACGAGTTGTTACACAGAGTGAAAATAATTCATCTGGAAGGACTGGAAAATGCTCAAAAAAAGCGAGACCTGTGAAATCTTTGAATACGATAACTAACGAAGAAAAAATATTTCAATCAATAACCAGCGCCGGTAGGCATTTCGATATTTGTTCACCCTCAGTACGATATGTTGCAGAGGGGATTTATCGATCTGCGATTTCAAAAAAGACGGGACAGAAAATTCGATTTAGTTATGTCTAATGCGTCATATTTTTCATTTAGAAATATGTCATTGTTATAGAATATGAATTCTGAAAATATGAATAGCATTATATCCGAGATTTCAAAATTGAAAAGTTGGGATATTGAACTATCAGATGGGTTAAATCCTGATCAAATCATGTCTGATTTTCAGGATATAGAATACGGAGTTAAAAAGAATAAATATATGCTGCCAAAGCAATACGCGCTCATCAAAAGAATTCAGAATTCTATTCGGGACTCTCTTGCATTCTCCAGTGACGTAAGTGTGTTCGCTCCGTTATATACTATCGTAGAACGAATACGAAAATAATTAGGTAACGAATACGAATTGAAAAAGGAGGTTAATTCTAAAATTAGAAACCTACGGGCGTTAATTCAAGAAAATGAACAATTTTGATTGACCATTTATCATTATTTGATTGTGACCGTCCCTCATAGAGATTTTAATTTTTTTAGCATTTTTTGATTGACAATGTCAAAAACAGTGAAAATATTTCACACTGAATAAAAATTGATGGACGGTTCAAATTGATCAATAAAAACAACAATGTGGAAACGGCACATTACATTTTATTATTATATGAAACAGTGCCGATTCCACACCGATCGTAGAGGCTGTTATAGGATGAAATAACACTTCCACGGTGGTGTTAGGTCGGATTGAAAAATTGTTTTGCAATTGAAAAATTGTTTCTGATTTCAAATAATGGTCAATGAAGCATTAACAACCCGATTGGCTCGTGAACGACTGGATGCAATCAGGAGATTTGTACCAATTCGTGACTCTGTACGGAATAAACTGCAACAACGACAACAAGCGCAGACTGACTTTTCTGTGTCAAGTGAACAACTGTTTACTCCGATAACAAGTGCGACCAAAGATGTGAAAAAGTTAACTGAAGCAGTGATATACGGAGATATTCCTGAGCGAGAACGAGTAAAGAAGGCGCCGCTGCTTGATACGCTTGAAAAGATAGCAGCAGAGACCGGAAAAACACGCGCAGGGATACAACAGTTATCCAGTGATATAAAAACTCAGCGCGAGTATGAACGATTAGCTGATATTGATGATTCTGCGCCTGAAACTCAAAGAGTTTCCACACCTGAACCACAACCTGTTGATGTCGTCACCCCAAGAGGTATTCCCTTTATAGACAAATTCACCGAAGAAGCTATAAAAGAAATCAAACAACATCAATTAATAAAACCCAAAGATTATGTGGACTTTGGCGTTTTCGCTGCCCAAAAATATTATTCAAGGATAGAGTTTTTAAAAGACGAGTATAAAAAAAACACAATTAAACGAGACGACTGGGTAGATTGGTTATATAAAATAAACAAGGATATTACTGGTAATTTGAAAAGGGATACAATTGAGTACAGATCTTTTAAAGTAGGAGCTGATAGTTATGGTATACAAAAACAACAAGGTCGAGGCCGACAAAGGCAATTACTTGATGATAGTGAGGGCGCAACTGGTACAACTGAGGAATTAAGCGGAAAAGGATATTCGATTGGAAATCCAAAGGATTTCAACGCTGGAGTCTTTGACTCTACCATGACATGTCCTGGTAGTGTTCTCAGTGATATATCACGGTTAGAGGTTCTCATCGGAGGGAAACGAGCCGGAAATAACTCACCGGAAATAATTAATGAAGCAGCTGATATCTGTAGACGATTATTTCAGGGTGGTATCATGGATATCAGCACATATCGAGATTTCATTGGCGAGTTAGTGGAAAGTGGGTATCATAGTGACTGAATTGAAAAGTCAATTGATTAGATAAATAACAATTGAAAAATTGTTTCTGATTTCAAATAATGATCATACACTACAATCATGATAAACCAACCCCCGTCTACGTAGTTAATTCACGGTTTCCGGTTTATAGAGCATACTACGGAGATGGTTTCGGTGATACCATTTTAGGGTTATTTTCAAGAATGGCTCCAAAAGTGATGCCGTTGGCTAAACAATTAGGAATGAAAGCCATTGATGTTATTCGTGATAAGGGTATTGGTGCTGTTGGAGATCTTGCCGGAAAAGCGTTTTCAGCCGCAAAGAATAAAATAACATCATTAGTGAAATCACGGATGAAATCCAAAGGATTTTCAAAACCGTTACCGTCTACAGCGGAAATACCTGCAAGTGTTAGTAGAATTATAAATAACGCAGTAGATGAAAAATTAGCGTCGATGGTGACTCCCTTGATAAATCAAGGGGACCAAAATAACATGATAGCAAACATGATAGCAGGAAGTGGCTTTAAAAAAACACGACGATGAAATGGAAAATCGCGATTTAGACTCTGATAAATAGAATAAAATGTTCAAAAGGTCACCTGATCCAGCATTTGATATGGATGCCCCAGTGCTCAAGAATGATTCTGTACGCGATTTTCAATTTTATTCTTATCACGCAGTACAACCAGATCTCCGATCGCGAATTGAACTTCAAGTTCATGATACCAGTAAATACTTCCTACCGTGTGAGGCATTTATTGAAATCGAAGGAGAACTTGTAACAAACGATTCTATTCATAATGATCCACCATATGACAATAACCCAACTATCAAAGTTGGTTTTGTCAATAACGGTATCATGGCGTTATTTGAAAGCGCTAGATATCTCATTGATGGAAAAGAAATTGAATCAATAGACCGTGAAGTTGATGTTGCCACAACAATCATAGGGTTAGCGAGATACTCTGATGATTATACAAGATCAGCGGGTCCATCTATGATGTTTTCTAAGGATATCACTGATCACCCTGAACACGTCCAGTATTCTAGAGTCAAGGCAACACATGCTTCTTCAGTTAATCCAGCACCAGCCGGATATGTAAGACCAGCTGGTGAATTTGATGTCATAAATAATATCACTAACTATAACCTAGGGTTTGCAACACGCGTATTAACGTTGCATGGACAGCGTCGACAATTTTCATGTGCGATCCCACTGCATCATATATTTGGATTCTGTAGAAACGTCAGAAAAGTTATTTATGGAGCGAAGCATACAGTAGCGCTTGTGCGAAAGGGTACTGATAATGATGCAATCTGGCGTGATGCTGGTGTTCCCGAGGGTAAAGTCCATTTAACAAAACTATCATTGTGGATGCCAGTGTTAACTCCATCAATCACAAATGAAGAAAAATTGTTATCGTTTATGGATCATGGAGGAAAATCATTGTTGAGTTGGTTATCAGTGACTATGGATATTAAACCTGATGATGTTGATGGTACATTCACATGGCATCTGGCATCAAAACAAGGTGTTTCAGCTCCACGTCATATATTTATTGCGTTACAGAATGCTGCGCGAGTTGGTAATCAAGAACGAAGTCATATGATATTTGATCAGTTAGGTGTTAATGAAGTCTCGCTGAGAATAAACGGCCAACAGGAACCATCCGAGGATATACAACTCGATTACACTCACAACCATATTGCACGTGTCTATCATAACCTATTGTCGTTTATGGCACGTGATCAAAATGTGGATACTGGTTTGCAAATATCACAATTGGATTTTAAAAGCCTCTATCCGATTTATTACTTTTCACTGGAACAGCTCGATTTGATGAGACAATCTGTCGTTGATATACACTTTAGAGCCCGTGTAACCCGTCCTGGTGGTATTGCTAATTACAGAGCGGTTGCTGTCATTCTCAGTGATAAATCAATGCTACTTGAAGGTGTTGGTGGAAGAATGAGAGTGGTAGATGCACCAGTGGAAAACATGTAATTGAAATTGTAAACGATTTAGAATCAATCAATTATGTATAATGTCATATAGTAATATTAGTGTTGCGTTAACTCCTGGTCAAATCAAAAAATTGCAATCGGAATCAGCTAAAAAATGTGGAACCACAATCACGTTGAAACCCAACCAAATGACTGGTGGTGCAAATAAACTATCGCTGACAACTCGTCAGGTGAAACATTTCAATGATGCACTAGTAGCAAACAAGGGTGTTCAGATTACTCTCTCTGCGGCTGCTATCAAAAATATGATTAAAACAGGCGGTATATTTCCGTTGTTAGCTGCGATTACAGCATTGATTGCAGCAGCAGCCCCAGCGGTGGCTAAAGCGGCAGTGTTAGGAGCCGTTGGTACTGCAGCAGGAATGGCACTAAAGAAGGCAACTGGGAAAGGATATAAAAAAAAGGGAAAGGGTCTAAGACTACCAGGAACCCCGTATTCGTGGTACAGCGGAAAGGGTCTAAGACTAGGACCGGTTTATTAATTGGAGAGTCTATGACTCAGGAACCTATGGTTCCCATGTCCAATTTTGATTTACTCGATGCTGCTAAAAAACTCGCGATTAAAAACTTCAGAGGTGTCTTTATGAAAGATCAATTACCACATCAACCAAACAGCGTTGAAACCGGAATCATTAATTTAGATAACAGCACCGGACCTGGAACTCACTGGGTTGCATACGCTATTGATCCACGTGGGATTGTTTATTTCGATTCATATGGATTAGCCCCACCAAAAGAGTTTATGCGTTATATAAAAACCCTTCCAATGAAGACTTGGTATTCTACGCTACCAACACAACAAATGAATGACCCACCAATATGTGGCAGCGAAGTATTAAATGTCCTTAACGCTATTTCTAACTCCTTGAGTAACCCAAGCGGAAAACCACCACATGTTGTCGTGAATGAATACACTAGTAATCGCTGGCGAAAATCGAAGATTTTTCAACGAAGTCGTCAAAAACGATTTTAGAGAGAGAAAGAGTTTTACAATAACATGATTGATATTTGGGGGAGATCTTTGAAACCCAAACCCGATGGCACTGCACCCCCTGATTCTGTCAAGGATATGAAAAAAATTAATTAAAGATGAAATCGCTGAGACGTTAAATTTAGTAAATGTTGACCCGAACGAAATAGTTGTATTTCAGGACAAACAGGGTAAATTGAAAAGCAGTGATGTGTCATTGGATGATATTTTGATACGGCAGCGCGACGCCGCTGAAAACTCTATTGCGCTATATTCCAACAGTGGACGACTTAAACCAGGCGCACTTGTGTCTACGATCACCGACGCGATTGCCGCCCACGACAATAAGATTACCACCCAAGACAACAAGATTGCCGCCCAAGACAGCATGATTACCACCCAAGACAACAAGATTACCGCCCACGGCCGTGAGCTGGATGATCATACACGAGGTCATAATTCTTTTCGCAAAAATGTCGTACATAAATTCTTTGGAACCCCGCTTGTGGTTGGCATGACTCTCACTGAAATTAAAAACTATCTATCGCTATTCTTTTTTAACAAGGACGCGGGAAGGATGATGAATGAAAATGAAATCAAGGCAAATTATCTCGATATTTCTAAACTAATAGAAGATTTTGAGCGGGTACAAAAACCCACTAGCGACGTAATTGTTAGGTTTTTTGGAACCCCGCTTGTGGCAGACATGACTCTCGCTGAAATCAGTGAGTTTATCGGCAAGCACACTCACAATGCCTACATCGCTCATAGTTTCTTTGGTGTCCCGGCTACATCTACGATGACTCTCAAAGATATTAATATGTTTATGGTGAGACAAACAACACTTAATACCATCGTGGATACATTTTTAGGGAGAACACCTGTGTCTGAAACAACATCGTTGACAGACATGACTCTCGCGGAAATTAAAAGCGCTATTGACGAACAAAAGCTCACCAGCGAAATTGTTAACAAGTTCTTTGAGGGCAGTAAACCCCAAGATATCACGACAAAATTTTCTAACATCGACCGGTATATTAAAGACCAAGCAGAGCTTAAAGCCTGAGACCTTCTGGCTTCATTCTTTTCTGACAGGAGGGTGGGGGGGGGATAATAGATCCTAGCAGAATCAGGGGAAATTATATCGAGATTTACAATGATGTTTTTAGACTAAAAGAAGATCAAAAACCAGCCAATGACGTCGTTAGAAAGTTTTTTGGAATCCCACTTGTGGCAGTCATGACTCTCGCTGAAATTATCGCGGCTATCAATAAGGTAAAAATTCCACATAGTGTAAGCGCCGTTAATAACATCGTGTACACGGTTGATAGTGGAACCTTTGATTGGATCCGGGGAAATGAAAATTATCTTCGTGTTGGCAACAGACATACTGGTGTACCAGGTTGCTACCGACTTACAATAATACATCACCGTAAATTTGATTTGGAATTCAGCAACACAGGTATCAGAGGTGTTAACACATTGATGTATATACTAGAGAAAGTACCACCACCTCCACCCTCTATACCAATCCCGCTTACGATTACTATAAACAATTCCGACGAGTATGTGATTAGGGAGTCACTACCCTGGATAATAGAATTTGTATCCGGTATCCCCTCATCCGATCCTAAAACCACTTCGTTAATAGGATAATTGAAAGGAAAATCCTTCGGATTTCACAATTGAAAACGCTAGCGTTTTTAAAATAACAATGATTTCATCAACACAATGTCGCTATTATCAGGTCAGAGAATTTCAGACTAGACTCAAAACCCTCACTGAGGAGTATCAAATAAAAAAAAAAAAATACCGACGAAGAATCACCGCAATTGATATTACTATGTACTCGGTGTCAAGCGTTCTCGCTGGCGCCGGAATAATACTTGCATCGGTTACAATGATTGCCCCGGTCGTAGTTCCAATTTGCATTTCTGCGGTGGCTATAATCGGGGGTATATCAACCGGGATAGCAAAAAAGATATCATCATGCAGCCAGAGTAAACTGCAGAATTACTTACTTCAATTTCATAATGCATCAACCGCATATTCGCAGTTATCCCTGATGATATCGTCGTCACTCGATAATACAATTATATCAGAAAGTGAATTCTCAGCGATGGTCAGTATTTTTGATTCAGCGATATCAAAATTAGAGCAGCAACATGAATATAATAACAATGACAACACCGATGGAATTGAAAAACACAAACCCAAAAACCAGAATGATCTCAATAACCTCAACGATATCAGATTGTGAGTTCTCAGTGATGGTCAGTGTTTCCGTGATATCAAAATTAAAGCGACAACAACAGTATAATAACAATGACAACACCGCAGGAATTACTTCAACGAGTAGTGGAGAACACGAACCCAGTACAAACAAGCATGATATCAATAACATCAACGAATCCTGAATTCAGTGTGAATTTCCCTAGCCCAGTCCCCGTGAAGGAGATAGCGCTAGCAAAACTACGAGTGTATCACAGTTGGCCTAATATCAGATCAAAATCATTTGGTGGTCAACAACCCAATAATTCACTGGTATTTGCGAATAAGAATAAACCCGACGGTACCCCAGACTGGAACGTTGTTTCCATACCAACCGGGTCATACCAAATCGAACAAATCAATAATGAATTCGCGCGTAGAATAAAATCGATTACTGGAACAGAATCGAAAATCGCTATAACAGTTCATGAGCCGACGCTATCATCCGCAATTGAGATAAGCACAGAAGGATACGTCGTAGATATCTATCAGAGTTCTATTAGAACCGTACTAGGATGGCCTGAAAAACCACCGGAAAAATCCACCACCGACTTAACCACGGACGTAGAATCATATCATGAAATCAATCCCAGTTATCGAGATAATTTATCTGATATAAGAAAAGGAAGAATCGGCGATAGATTTATATTTACCAACAAAGACACATTGCAATGGGATTTTATCATTAAAAGAACAGCCGAGTCAGCTGTTACTATTTCATTTACGCTAACTGACGTCCGTGGTTATTTTAATGAGATTAAACAATTATATGACACACAACTAGAACAACTACGGAAAACAAGATCACAAAAACACGTTGAAATAATAAATCAACTTATATCCGACATGGAATATATCTATGAACTAATTATTCAAACAATAGTTAATGACAACAGCGACAATAAACAACGATTCCTAACCGATTACAATACCACAGAAGACAATCTGCGTAATTTCAAGTTTCCGAAATACAACGCTGATGAATTAGCAAGAATTGTTAAAACCGATATCAAAGCGCTACAAAAATCAGATTCAACTGTCCTCCTCAAATATAATAATGATACAGATGGTGGCGGTAGGCATATTGCCCCGCATAATGTAAATATTTCAGCGGTGATTGCGCTTAATTTAGTATGTGATGTAATTGAAGGAAGCTATCAAATTAATCTAGAGCAATCAAATCAAGCTCAGCAGGGATATATTCTTTATTCGTTTGCACCAACAGCTCCTCCAGGATTCCTAATTATTGAAAACCCAATTAATCCTGTCTACATGCGATGCCATAATAATTCATTAACCAGAATTAATTTCCGACTTACCGACCAGTCAAATAATCTGATTGATTTACAAGAAGAGGTGTTAGCGATTAGTTTGTTTGTAAAGTCCTAAGGACCTTCATCATAAAGACTGGATCAAATCATTTCTTATTTTTTGTTAACCCAGAACTGAAAGTTCAGCAGCAGAGAGTGCGATGACCACATTGTTGCGACCAAAATTGATTAAAAAATCGTAAAGTCTCCGTTTGCTAAATGGAGACTTATTTTTTTTTTGGTTAAAATGAGATTCGTAGGAAGCCTTATTTTTGCTTGAAAACGTGGTCTGTTCGCCCTCTCTGCTGCTTCACTATTTAAAGTTGGATCAAAATACTGATAATCTTTTGTCCAAATCATTTATACCCAAATAATCAGTGTCACCCTTTGCTATCCCTTTATGATATTGCCCTTGATCAATTGATTTATGGTCTGCATTGTTAAACACAAGTCTATGGTTTTTATCATCAATCGTACGATTTGCGATTCTTTCCGGCCAGACAGTCACATCCTCTTTTATTTTCATCCCTTCATCCTTGACCCTTCGGATTTTAGGCATGGACAATTCCAGACGTTTCCAAAATTTCTGTAATTCTTTCGGATTGTTCTCATCTGGCCACACGATGTAGGTCACAGAGTTAAGGATGATCTTGAGAGTTGGATCAATTGTGTCCTTGATGTCCGTGATGTCCTCTAGAAGAATGGGAATAATGCGATGCTTCTTCTGTAACATCTCTTGTTGTGCGCACTGATATTCGAATCTAGTAAACTCGCTTTTCACGTAGTTCTTGGACATCACAAGAATGGTTCTCCTGCTATTCTGAACTGCTTGAATAATGTTGTTTGCTATTGCTGAAATTTGTAAAAAATGTGGATGAGTTGAATTTCTTTTAAATCTTTTCTCCCAACGACACTACATTTCAATGGAAAAAGAGGAATCGATAAGAAATACATTCATATAGCAAAGGTTCTAAAGGATGCACGATTTCCATGACCAGAATAAGGGTATGTAATCATAAATACCTGTATCATGGTAATAACCTTGAATATGTACTATTTGTATTTACGTCTCCGTTTATAGATTTAATAGATATAAGTGATTATTCGTTGACATATTGGGAAACTGTGTTGATAAAATATTCTCAAAGCAGACTGACTAATTTGTCAGTTAGCTGGTACAGTTGTCACATTAATTTATGATAGCACGAACTAGAATCAGACAATAATTTGCTTTGTGTTATGCGTGAATTACCGGATTTTCCAGAGAAATAATTGTATAATTCACTGGAAAGAAATACTAGATACATTTTCTTCACTACCCCTCGATAACATAACCAAGAAATATGAGCTGTTTCAAGACGTTAGCATGGCATAGTGGCAAGTTTTGTCGCCTTCCACGGAGACAAAGTTAAAATCAGAAATGTGCCTAAACCTTTCTTTCTTCGGTTTTGCTTATCTGCTATTTCACCTTGAAATGGCAGTGAGTATTATGTCAGGATTGATATTTTATGTGCAAATATAAACAAAACAAAGCAGAACATACACGGTTTGTGTCGGATACGGCAATACATCGAATGCATCAGTTTGTTATACATATTGGTAGACAATACGTTTGAGTATATAACAAAATGAAAATTTGTTTTCTACATGTGTGTAACTGATATATTTCATCTCGTGGGTGAAAAATTTATTTGCTCCCTCTCCATGGAATATACCCGTTGTTCATTTGATAGAAGCTAATATCCTCTCTGCATTAAGTAATTCTGCTATGTAGTATGTGGAATGACCAATCTGATTAAAATCAGCTGTTACGTACTACGACACTAACATCTGAACTAACTCGATACGGGGTCATGTCCAGGCGACCTTTGCATGATACATACTAATTAAAATTTCCACCAATCGGATTGGACCTTTCATACATCAGTTTGATAGCGAAGCAAACTGGACTTCTGAGCATCCTTTTTGTGATGGATTTTCGTTTCGGCGAAGGCAGATTTAAGAGTAAAGTTTTTGAAATAGTTTCTGCTGATTCTTTTAGCCTTTTCTTTACCTCTAAAACTTCCTTTTCTGACCTCAACACTTTTTCAACTGATCTGTAACATTTTTGGCACACTCCACTTTCGTCATTTGCAGCGATTTCTTACTTCAGTAACTCGCGCGATGTTTTCCACTCGTTCCGAATTTAACTTAAGTTTTCTGTCCAGAAATTTCTTTTCAATCTCGCTGCCGTCTTCAAGTCTTTCTATCTGGATGAACGAAAACCCGCACAAAACACAAATATTTCCAAGAAAATACGTTTTTATTGGTGTTATGATTTGCACCGAGGGGGTTTCCATTTTCTATTGTCTTTCGATATCTATCGGTTTCTTTCTCTCCGACACGATGTCTGCGAAATACTGTTACTGGTTTGCCAGTCGGGTTTTGATTGGTCATTGCAAAGGTCGCCTGGACATGACCCCATATCGAGTAAGTTCAGATGTTAGTGTCGTAGTACGTAACAGCTGATTTTAATCAGATTGGTGGAATGACGTGCTGATCTGCGGCTTAGAAATGCGTACTGACAGATCATTTGGATGAGAGCTAAGAAAAATGGTACACATTTGAAATCAGAATCTCATGAATGTTGTGTTCATAGTTGGAACAGGTATAAATTGTCCTTGGTATTGACGTGTTTAAGATCCCTTTATTGATTGCATTTGCTTTCTTAACGGCCTAGAACATATATGAAAAGTAATCCAGATCAAACCATGCATTATGTATTATACATGACAATTGTTCTATTCAGTCTTGATACAAACTTTGAAAAGATTCTAGGATTCTCGTTCCCGGTGACCGGATTCTTTTAGGCCCCTGGTTTCTTACAGTGTACACAAAACTCATATTGAGGGTATTGCAGTTTATGTATGTGGGTAGAAAGAAGAGTAACACTTTTACATCGGATCTCGTCTGGTGAGGCGGGTGGCGATGGATAGTCAGAAAAATCAGCAGTTTTAAGACATACTGTTCGAAAATGGCTTCCGTTATATTCTGTTAGTTAGAACATTTCATCGAATGTAAGACGGTGAATTCATTTACTTCACCAGTCCATTATACTCTCTCTCTCTCTCTCTCTCTCTCTCTCTCTCTCTCTCTCTCTCTCTCATATATATGTTGAGTGACCCTGCTGGTGGCAGGTTCGTACATTAAAAAGTACCGTATACTGACGATGATAACTTGATAAATTAACATTCGACTAATTCTGATTTTCAGCTCAATGTTAGTCTTTGAAAATATCGTATACAGAACAATATAGGTTACACAAATCACATCAATACTTTCTCCGACAGCGAAGTCCCTAAGGTGTATGTTGAGTTTAAAATCCATCTCCTTCTCCAGCGTGGGAATCAGCTTCTGCAGCACGAACGTCTCGTCAACAGGGTCAGAGCGGAACGACACAAACGCGTCCCAGACTCGATCATCTAGAAATTGAAAAGACAAAAGATAAAATATTGTAAGGAGCATAAGCGAAGAAAACGTGCGTTGAGGTAGATATCAAAATCTTGCACTATAAAAACTATACATCTGCACGAGAGAAGCAAGTATTGATGGTTACAGGAATTTTAGGCTGGTTAAACATTAATTGATAGGTTATGCATTGATACAAAATGATGACAGAACAAAGTAGTAAGAGAGCTATGGTATGAGGGAACTTAATGCGACATTGGTAGAAGGACTGTAACATGACGGCGATATATATTGGAGATATACGTTTTCTTGATTGGTAAAAGCTGCAGGAGATTTTAACCAATCTAGTTATTCTCATCTTGTATCAAGTTTATTTTAAAGTTGGTTATATTGAGGTAAGTGTTGATAATGACATGCAAACAACATTTTGATATTATGATTAACTGGACTGAAGAGTACACGTGCTTGCTTTGATTTCTCAGTATGTACTCGTTACACAGCTTTAGCAGAGTCGAAGTATTCTCTCATTCTCTTCCAATTAAATGTGAATGCTGAATTAATTGTAAATGTGAAAACTGAAATATTCTTTTTTCAAATGTTACAGAGATCAGGCAATGGTTTCATATAAAAAGTTGCTAGCAATAAACCTAACGTGCAGATCGGATAATAGAGATTGAATCTCGCCTCCGTTCGATTCGAGAAAATGTTTCATCGGTTTTGTAGGCAACATTTAACAAATTTTAATATTGTATATATTACGGTTGTGAATCTTTTTGACACTAAACATTTATGCCACGCGAATAACTTTTTTTTAACGTACCTTGGTCCTCATACGGCTGAAAATAATGTACAATCTTCATGATTAGGATAATGCGGTGTTTCCACAATAGGTAGGGCAAAACAATCAGCAGCAGCAACAACACGAAGAGCACCACTGCGCAGACTCCGACTAACCATAGGTACCATGTCTCTTTTTCCACTTGCACTCTTTGGTTAGCTGTGTTCTCTATATGCATATAAGAAAGCTTACGTAAATATACTTGCACGTTTACACCGCTCCAGTGACATAATGGTTAGAGCGTTCACCTCGGATGCGGCAGGTGGTGGGTTCAAACACTGGCTGAGTCATATCAAATATAATATATAGTCCCATATTAGTTCAATATCTAGCTAAAAGAGATGAAATTGTATCACCCCCCCCCCACACACACACACACTCTTTGCTTATAACGAGGATATGACGTATTGATATCTCATCATGTTCCCTTTTATAACAAAATAAAAAATAAAGCAAACACAACAATTATTATTTCTGAAGTTAATGAAAGATTTTTAAATGATGCTTCTTTTCTCTTTTTGTGTGCTGATTCACATCTAACTGAGGTTTATCAAAATATGTTTTCAACTTTTAACTTACCAGGCAGTGCATTAAGGGTAATCCGGTTTCGAAGGTACTTGTATATTCTTTACTAATTGATGACGGGTACTTTAATGACGAGTTAAATAAAGAGTGTATTGCGACCTTTCATAATTGTTAAATTTAAAGTATTGAAAAGAAGAATTTAGTAAACATGGAAATGTACATATTGAATTACCTCTTTAAATAATTAATGTAAGGCAACAAGAGTACAAATCATTCACCTATTGTTTTCAGTATCGCACAATCTTTGCCGGTGTAGTCTGGGTGACAGCCACAAAACTGAGAACTGTCTGCATTATTAATGGTACAATCCCCATGAGGTCCGCAGTCTAGACAACACGATTCCTCACAAATATCACCGATAGCTCCCGGGTAACACATACATGTCATGAATGAGGTCGAATTGTCTATGACACAGTCACCATAAATGCATGGTATCCCTCCCGGGCACACGGTATTTTTGGTATAGTTACTCAAGCAGTCTGTGTTTTGCGGGAGTGGTACTGTGGTAGTCCTTGGTCTGACGCGTACAATACATATCGTCATGATTGTGGTGGCACATGGTATCCATAGCAACGTGTTCATCTTCCTACATAAATAAGAATAGGACTGTGTGAATACGTTCAACAAAAGTTTGTAAATACTTTATGAAATCATACAAAAATGATGGAGGAATGTGCAAGAAGAAATATGATTTCTTCAATGATATTGTATGAAAACAAATTTGATGTAAGTTATATATTGAACTGCATCAACCTAAACGTGCTCATTTGTCAGTATAATCGCACACAAACCTTAATTTGGAAAAATAAAAGATTACTACGAGCAGAGAAAGAAACAGGGCTAGGACAGCCTTTATAATTAAAATCTTTGTTGAACAATTCCTTTCAGATAACGAGAATCTTAGTGTAACATGACTGATGAAGCGGGGATGGGGGTACCAGCAAAAATTGGTACGCTCTTCATATACTTGGATGGGCTTTTGTACTTTTTACATGTTGAAATTTAGTGAATATATTTTATTGCGGGGGTAAGGAGGGGGGAGGCTTGGGATGAAACAGAATCTCGGTACTTTTGCGGTAAGTCTTCTTAGAATCATTCATTTTTTAATACCTGTTATAGTAGTATAGTGCAATAAATGATCAGTCTCGGATATTACAACTACTAATGGAGCCACATTTTGGAATGGAAGTGATCATGCTCATAACACTAAACTAAAAATGGAGCCACAGTATGGCATGGAGGTGATTATGCTCATAACACTAAACTAGTAATGGAGCCACTGATTGGCATGGAGGTGATTATGCTCATATCACTAAACTAATAATGGAATCACATTTTGGAATGGAAGTGATTATGCTCATATCACTAAACTAATAATGGAATCACATTTTGGAATGGAAGTGATTATGTTCATATCACTAAACTAATAATGGAATCACATTTTGGAATGGAAGTGTTATGCTCATATCACTAAACTAATAATGAAATCACATTTTGGAATGGAAGTGATCATATTTATATCACTAAACTAATAATGGAATCACATTTTGGAATGGAAGTGATCATACTTATATCACTAAACTAATAATGGAATTACATTTTGGAATGAAGTGATCCTGCTCATATCACTAAACTATTTACAAACCCATATCTTGCTCATATCTTTGAACTGTATCTTGGGCAGAGAAGTGATCATTCTCATGTCATTTAACTAGTAATAGAACCATATATTGGACAGAGAAGTAATCATTCTTTCATCATTGAACTAGTAATAGTCACATTTTGGTTGGGGAATGTGTCGTAAATCTGTATTATAGCCAAAGTCGTCCTATGTATTCACAAAATAAACAAATCTGTTTTACATCAGTAAATTGAAATCTATAGCATGGATGGGTTTGAGTATCATATTTGTTACTTCCTTTGCATATACCAAGTAAATCCATGCTGGTCTATTTGGGACTCTTATTCTTGTTTGGGGTTGATTGGAGGTGTAACCTTTTCGGTTATGGAAGTGGTGTTAAGTATGTTTTGTTATTTTATAAAAATTGTTTACTGCTCTTTTGTCGGTCAAAGTCGAACCTTTGTAGCATCAAAGTAAAAGTTGCCTTCTTCTCATCTCTTAGAATATATTATGATGGGCATGATGAGTTCCTTTAGACTTTATTCCGCAATTTATTGTTTGCACTATTAATCAACAATGCGATGTTTCTTTCTCTAATTTTAGAACAGTATTAGCTTATTCATGGCAACTAAGATTTTAACAAAATATGGCTTCAATTACTTATATCGTACAATATTCAGAATATGGTATCGATACATTTATATCGTACCAGATTCAGAATATCGCCTCGATGCATTATATCTTACTAGATTCATACTAACGCATCGATATATCATATCGTACTAGATTCAGAATATGGTGCTCAATCCATGTTACCGTACTAAATATTCGAATCTTTTACATATATCTGACTTGGATGTCACATGATGTGAAGGTTGCAAAGTTATTGATAGTCAAGTTTTATAAAACATTCATATAGAATCCATAAGGGAGTTACGCTGTATTACCTACCTCAGGAATGTAGGCTTGGGCGTTGTTTCACATTTACCTATGTCGAGATAAACGCGCTATATTTACGTAGAAATACACATAAAAGCCGCACCTAAAATATAGCGTTTAAACACTTTTTTTAACAATGAATATATCACAGTCAGATAATGATAGCGGTGAGACACAAGGTTAATACATTTATGGCTGACTGACATGCGTAGTAGAAGTTTTGTACTGGTGGACTGACATCTGATATGCGTAATAGGAGGTCTTACTGGTAGAAGGACATCTGAGATGCGTAAAAAGAATTCTGTTTGGAAAAATTTTTTGTTTTTATTTTCATGTATATTTAAATGGAATTTTAGAATGAAATTTTCTTTTATATGACGCCTAGTAAGTAAAATTGTATTATTTGTACAAAAAAATCTTTAAACATTTACAATCGATATCCAAATGTATGTTTATGCAAATAAAAAAAAGTTATACGATTCTGAGTCAAGCGTGCAACAATGAAATAGTGAAGTACAACCTGAGGCCAAATCTAAAACTTGTGCTGTCTGTATTCGTTTCACTGTGTGCAATTCTAAGTATCTTATTGATAGTGACGACAAATGTATCAATAATACCAACAATTAGATGTGGATAAATTCTTAACAACCCAAGGTTTTACTGTTATTACTATGGTGAAAGGAAAATGTAAAGGATCTTTCTGTATTCTGCAGAGTTGACAATTATAAATATCAGTCTCCTACAAACGTTTAGTAGTTAATTATGGAAGAAACGAATGAACTCTTTATGCGGCAATATTTCTATTTCTTTGTTTTGTTTAAGTGAATTAAACATTTTTTAAAATGCGAAAATCAAACGTTTCTTGTTACCCATTTTGTTTACTGGTTCAATATTTTGGGACATTAGTTCATCATATATTACGACCGAACGCATGCTCAAAACGCATTGAACGCATACGTAAACGTACTGAACGCATGCCCAAAACGCACTGAACGCATAACCAAAACGCACTGAACGCATGCCGAAAACGCACTGAACACATACCCAAAACGCATTGAACGCTTGCCCAAAACGCACTGAATGCATGCCCAAAATGCGGTTAGAACTCTTTTGTATGAACAATATACTCAACATCCAGTGATTTTGTTTGGAAAAATTAAAAAGCGACCTTGTCCAAATAGAATAAATTACAAGGAGCCGGTCATCATGTACAAAGTTTAAAGCGACCTGTCACCAGACTATTAAAGTTTTGGGTAAAATAACGTGCTCTTCTACTTACACTTAATTGTCAACTATAGAACCAAAATATTTAAAGTCGTTTTAAATACAGTAATATTTTAATATGAACTATGATACCTAATGATATTAAATTATATACAACCCATACTGTTTTAACACAAATGTTTAACATTTCTTTTGCATAAAATATAGTTAGTAATTTTTATGAACCCGTTGGATTGTTTGCCTCAAGTGTGTTATGACACTGTTGCAGTGCATGTATTGTACTGGACAAAATGTGAATACAGTACATTCTACTATGTTTTGATACCGTTTGAGATGAGTATTTGGCATTCGGCTCAAGATCCCATAGAAACAAAGCATATTATTATTATTATTATTATTATTATTATTATTATTATTATTATTATTATTATTTTAAAAAAATAAATGTCACAGTAAGGTGGGACATTACTGCTATTGATGGTGAAAGGACAAGGATGAGTGTCCCAACTCCCGAAAACATTAAGCGTCCATTAAAGTCATGGTGCACTAGATGACTGCACAGTTCGCTTATAGGGTCGCTAGAGTCCTAGATAGTGAAAGTGATGTTGGCTTGGATCGTGTTAAGAATAAGATGAGTGGTATTGAATGTGGTGGTGGTTTGGCTCGTGTTTTTGAATATGATGAGAACGATGGTGCTGATGACAGTAATGCTAAAATGGTGAGATTTAGCGAAAGTGGTGGTGGTGGTTGGGATCGTGTGTTCAAGATTATGACTGGTAGTGAAAGTGGTGATGTTTTGTTTTGATGAGAAAAGAAAGGAGTGGCTATATAAAGACAATCTTAATTTACATGCCTACAACAACACCAACAACAACATAAACAACAGCAACTACTATTAGCACCACTACCATCACATAAGTTATGGAGATTTCATTCACGGTATTGGTGGTGATTTCAGTGGTAGTGGTCTATGTGGAGTATCCTACGACATGTATGGCATCCCCAGGAAAGTTGTCAATGTCATCAGGTCCCTGTACGAGAACTTTGAGTGCAGAGTAATCCACAACAACCAACTCATTGAATCATTCAAGGTGAAAACCGGAGTGAAGCAAGGATGCATTCTCTCTCCGATCCTCTTCTCACTGGCCATTGACTGGATCATGCGCCGCACCACAGAGGGCAAGAGACATGGAATACAGTGGACGTTGACCTCAATGCTGGATGACCTGGACTATGCCGACGACATGGGGTTGCTGGCAAGCAGGCACCAGGATATTAAACAGAAGACACAACAGTTGGTACAGACAGCAAACACCATAGATCTTAGAGTCAACATAGAGAAGACAAAGGTCTTGAGGAAGAATACTTCAGTCGGCAACCCAATCACCATCAACGACCAACCCTGCAGGAACTAGATGATTTCACTTACCTGGGCAGTAAGGTCGCCACAGATGGAGATATGCACAAGGGAAGTCGTCACAAGAATCAGCAAGGCCAACCAGACCTTCGTAATGCTGAAACCATATGGAAGACAAGAAACCTCAGCGTCCACACGACGATCCGTATCTTCAAGAGCAACGTGTTGAGCGTCCTTTCGTACGGTTCAGAGTGTTGGAAATCCACTGCGAACATAGAACACAAGCTCGAAGTGTTTAAAACCAAATGCCTGCGACGCATCATGAGGATCTTCTGGCCAAACATGATCTCAAATGAGGAACTTCGGCACAGAGCAGGTGCAAGCACCATCTCTGAGATCATTGCAACTCGGCGATGGAGATGGTTCGGCCATGTCTGCAGAATGCCCCCTGACTCACTACCAAGGGTGGCACTGATATGGACCCCACAGGGGAAAAGGAACCGTGGTAGACCCAAAGAGACCAGGCAACGAACCGTAGAGAGAGACCTTAAGACCAGAGGCCTCACCCTTCAGACCGCCCCAGCAATAGCTGCCGACAGACCGAAATGGTGCTCCCTCGCTGTTGCCTCAAGCACCAGACGGCGCGGAGAGTATGTATGTATGTATGTATGTATGTATGTATGTATGTATGTATGTATGTGTGTGTATGTGTGTGTGTGTGTGTGTGTGTGTGTGTGTGGGAGAGAGAGAGAGAGAGAGAGAGAGAGAGAGAGAGAGAGAGAGAGAGAGAGAGAGAGAGAGAGAGAGAGATGGTCTGTAGAGAAAGAAAACTGTAAATGTGACTTTCATTACCTGGCTGCTTTTCCAATATTCAGACGAAATTCCACATATAGTTCAAGTGCTATGTAAAATCACACCAGCTAACTGAATCCGACGTTATGAAAAACACTATTAACATAAGGCAAGGCGCTCTCGCTGACTCACACCGCAATGAACCGTATATTGTTGCTATACAAATGTAAAATTCCACAACAAAATGAGCAGGCAAGTATTTGTTGCGTTTGTTTACCGAGATGTTTTATCCCGGATACGGATGATCACAAATCATGACTTGAATGTTGAATTGTCTCTGTTTAAGAGCATTTGCCAATAGCCTAGACCAACAAATTGTTCTCCACCTTTTTTAAAATATTTTCGCTCCGCCGCCAGTCAAAATAAAATAAGGTCGAGCACAATGTGTTGGTCTACCATTAGCACAGTATAATAGTGTACACACGCTAAAGCTAGAAAACTTAATTATTGTTCTTGTTCAGGAGCAGACGATGCACCCAAAATTGCGATTGTCACTTAGTGCCTCATTTCTCCATAGTTTGTAAAATGAAATAAAAATCAACAAAATTAAAACAGGACACAATGAGTGCAAGCTTGGCAACAAAATAAGTATTTAGAATTTAAGGGTGAACGAAAATATAAAGAAATGTAGATACTACTATAATTAAAAATGCACAAGGAAAAAAACAGAAAAGCGAATGTAACGCAAAATCAACAGTATAAAGTAGCTCACTATTTAAAGTTGGATAAAAATACTGATAATCTTTTGTCCAAATCATTTATACCCAAATAATCAGTGTCACCCTTTGCTATCCCTTTATGATATTGCCCTTGATCAATTGATTTATGGTCTGCATTGTTAAACACAAGTCTATGGTTTTTATCATCAATCGTACGGTTTGCGATTCTTTCCGGCCAGACAGTCACATCCTCTTTTATTTTTATCCCTTCATCCTTGACCCTTCGGATTTTAGGCATGGACAATTCCAGACGTTTCCAAAATTTCTGTAATTCTTTCGGATTGTTCTCATCTGGCCACACGATGTAGGTCACAGAGTTAAGGATGATCTTGAGAGTGGGATCAATTGTGTCCTTGATGTCCGTGATGTCCTCTAGAAGAATGGGAATAATGCGATGCTTCTTTTGTAACATCTCTTGTTGTGCGCACTGATATTCGAATCTAGTAAACTCGCTTTTCACGTAGTTCTTGGACATCACAAGAATGGTTCTCCTGCTATTCTGAACTGCTTGAATAATGTTGTTTGCTATTGCTGAAATTTGTAAAAAAAAAAAAATGTGGATGAGTTGAATTTCTTTTAAATCTTTTCTCCCAACGACACTACATTTCAATGGAAAAAGAGGAATCGATAAGAAATACATTCATATAGCAAAGGTTCTAAAGGATGCACGATTTCCATGACCAGAATAAGGGTATGTAATCATAAATACCTGTATCATGGTAATAACCTTGAATATGTACTGTTTGTATTTACGTCTCCGTTTATAGATTTAATAGATATAAGTGATTATTCGTTGACATATTGGGAAACTGTGTTGATAAAATATTCTCAAAGCAGACTGACTAATTTGTCAGTTAGCTGGTACAGTTGTCACATTAATTTATGATAGCACGAACTAGAATCAGACAATAATTTGCTTTGTGTTATGCGTGAATTATCGGATTTTCCAGAGAAATAACTGTATAATTCACTGGAAAGAAATACTAGATACATTATCTTCACTACCCGTCGATAACATAACCAAGAAATATGAGCTGTTTCAAGACGTTAGCATGGCATAGTGGCAAGTTTTGTCGCCTTCCACGGAGACAAAGTTAAAATCAGAAATGTGCCTAAACCTTTCTTTCTTCGGTTTTGCTTATCTGCTATTTCACCTTGAAATGGCAGTGAGTATTATGTCAGGATTGATATTTTATGTGCAAATATAAACAAAACAAAGCAGAACATACACGGTTTGTGTCGGATACGGCAATACATCGAATGCATCAGTTTGTTATACATATTGGTAGACAATACGTTTGAGTATATAACAAAATGAAAAATTGTTTTCTCCATGAGTGTAACATATATTTCATCTCGTGGGTGAAAAATTTATTTGCTCCCTCTCCATGGAATATACCCGTTGTTCATTTGATAGAAGCTAATATCTTCTCTGCATTACGTAATTGTGCTATGTAGTATGTGGAATGACGTGCTGATCTGCGGCTTAGAAATGCGTACTGACAGATCATTTGGATGAGAGCTAAGAAAAATGGTACACGTTTGAAATCAGAATCTCATGAATGTTGTGTTCATAGTTGGAACAGGTATAAATTGTCCTTGGTATTGACGTGTTTAAGATCCCTTTATTGATTGCATTTGCTTTCTTAACGGCCTAGAACATATATGAAAAGTAATCGACATCAAGCCATGCATTATGTATTACACTTGACAATTGTTCTATTCAGTCTTGATACAAACTGTGAAAAAAGTCTAGGATTCTTGTTCCCGGTGACCGGATTCTTTTAGGCCCCTGGTTTCTAACAATGTACACAAAACTCGTGTTGAGAGTATTGCAGTTCATGTATGTGGGTAGAAAGAAGAGTAACACTTTTACATCGGATCTCGTCTGGTGAGGAGGGTGGCGATGGATAGTAAGAAAAATCAGCAGTTTTGACATACTGTTCGGAAATGGCTTCCTTTATATTCTGTTAATTTGGACATTTCATCGAATGTAAGACGGTGAATTCATTTACTTCACCAGTCCATTACATGATCTCTCTCTCTCTCTCTCTCTCTCTCTCTCTCTCTCTCTCTCTCTCTCATATATGTTGAGTGACCCTGCTGGTGGCAGGTTCGTACATTAAAAAGTACCGTATACTGAAGATGATAAGTTGATAAATTAACATTCGACTAATTCTGATTTTCAGCTCAATGTTAGTCTTTGAAAATATCGTATACAGAACAATATAGGTTACACAAATCACATCAATACTTTCTCCGACAGCGAAGTCCCTAAGGTGTATGTTGAGTTTAAAGTCCATCTCCTTCTCCAGCGTGGGAATCAGCTTCTGCAGCACGAACGTCTCGTCAACAGGGTCAGAGCGGAACGAAACAAACGCGTCCCAGACTCGATCATCTGGAAATAGAAAAGACAAAAGATAAAATATTGTAAGGTGCATAAGCGAAGAAAACGTGCGTTGAGGTAGATATCAAAATCTTGCACTATAAAAACTATACATCTGCACGAGAGAAGCAAGTATTGATGGTTACAGGAATTTTAGGCTGGTTAAACATTAGTTGATAGGTTATGCATTGATACAAAATGACGAGAGAACAAAGTAGTAAGAGAGCTATGGTATGAGGGAACTTAATGCGACATTGGTAGAAGGACTGTAACATGACAGCGATATATATTGGAGATATACGTTTTCTTGATTGGTAAAAGCTGCAGGAGATTTTAACCAATCTAGTTATTCTCATCTTGTATCAAGTTTATTTTAAAGTTGGTTATATTGAGGTAAGTGTTGATAATGACATGCAAACAACATTTTGATATTATGATTAACTGGACTGAAGAGTACACGTGCTTGCTTTGATTTCTCAGTATGTACTCGTTACACAGCTTTAGCAGAGTCGAAGTATTCTCTCATTCTCTTCCAATTAAATGTGAATGCTGAATTAATTGTAAAGGTGAAAATTGAAATAGATTCTTTTTTTAAATGTTACAGAGATCAGGCAATAGTTTCATATAAAAAGTTGCTAGCCGTAAACCTAACGTGCAGATCGGATAATAGAGGTTGAATCTATCCTCCGTTCGATTCGAGAAAATGTTTCATCGGTTTTGTAGGCAACATTTAACAAATTTTAATATTGTATATATTACGGTTGTGAATCTTTTTGACACTAAACATTTAAGCCACGCGAATAACTTTTTTAATGTACCTTGGTCCTCATACGGCTGAAAATAATGTACAATCTTCATGATTAGGATAATGCGGTGTTTCCACATTAGGTAGGGCAAAACAATCAGCAGCAGCAACAACACGAAGAGCACCACTGCGCAGACTCCGACTAACCATAGGTACCATGTCTCTTTTTCCGCTTGCATTCGTTGGTTAGCTGTGTTCTCTATATGTATATAAAAATGCTTACGTAAATATACTTGCACCTTTACACCGCTCCAGTGACATAATGGTTAGAGCGTTCACATCGAATGCGGCAGGTGGTGGGTTCAAACACTGGCTGAGTCATATCAAATATAATATATAGTCCCATATTAGTTCAATATCTAGCTAAAAGAGATGAAATTGTATCACCCCCCCCCCCCCACACACACACACACACTCTTTGCTTATAACGAGGATATGACGTATTGATATCTCATCATGTTCTCTTTTATAACAAAAATAAAAAATAAAGCAAACACAACAATTAATATTTCTGAAGTTTCACAAGTTAATGAAAGAGTTTTAAATGATGCTTCTTTTCTCTTTTTGTGTGCTGATTCACATCTAATTCAGGTTTATCAAAATATGTTTTCAACTTTTAACTTACCAGGCGGTGCATTAAGGGTAATCCGGTTTCGAAGGTATTTGTATATTCTTTACTAATTGATGACGGGTACTTTAATGACGAGTTAAATAAAGAGTGTATTGCGACCTTTCATAATTGTTAAATTTAAAGTATTGAAAAGAAGAATTTAGTAAACATGGAAATGTACATATTGAATTACCTCTTTAAATAATTAATGTAAGGCAACAAGAGTACAAATCATTCACCTATTGTTTTCAGTATCGCACAATCTTTGCCGGTGTAGTTTGGGTGACAGCCACAAAACTGAGAACTGTCTGCATTATTAATGGTACAATCCCCATGAGGTCCGCAGTCTAGACAGCACGAGTCCTTACAAATTTCACCGATAGCTCCCGGGTAACACTTACATGTCATGAATGAGGTCGAATTGTCTATGACACAGTCACCATAAATGCATGGTATCCCTCCCGGGCACACGGTATTTTTGGTATAGTTACTCAAGCAGTCTGTGTTTTGCGGGAGTGGTACTGTGGTAGTCCTTGGTCTGACGCGTACAATACATATCGTCATGATTATGGTGGCACATGGTATCCATAGCAACGTGTTCATCTTCCTACATAAATAAGAATAGGACTGTGTGAATACGTTCAACAAAAGTTTGTAAATACTTTATGAAATCATACAAAAATGATGGAGAAATGTGCAAGAAGAAATATGATTTCTTCAATGATATTGTATGAAAACAAATTTGATGTAAGTTATATATTGAATTGCATCAACCTAAACGTGCTCATTTGTCAGTATAATCGCACACAAACCTTAATTTGGAAAAATAAAAGATTACTACGAGCAGAAAAAGAAACAGGGCTAGGACAGCCTTTATAATTAAAATCTTTGTTGAACAATTCCTTTCAGATAACGAGAATCTTAGTGTAACATGACTGATGAAGCGGGGATGGGGGTACCAGCAAAAATTGGTACGCTCTTCATATACTTGGATGGGCTTTTGTGCTTTTTCCATGTTGAAATTTAGTGAATATATTTTATTGCGGGGGTAAGGAGGGGGGAGGCTTGGGATGAAACAGAATCTCGGTACTTTTGCGGTAAGTCTTCTTAGAATCATTCATTTTTTAATACCTGTTATTGTAGTATAGTGCAATAAATGATCAGTCTCGGATATTACAACTAGTAATGGAGCCACATTTTGGAATGGAAGTGATCATGCTCATAAAACTAAACAAGTAATGGAGGCACAGTTTGGCATGGAGGTGATTATGCTCATAACACTAAACTAAAAATGGAGCCACAGTTTGGCATGGAGGTGATTATGCTCATATCACTAAAGTAGTAATGGAGCCACAGTTTGGCATGGAGGTGATTATGCTCATATCACTAAAGTAGTAATGGAGCCACAGTTTGGCATGGAGGTGATTATGCTCATATCACTAAACTAATAATGCAATCACATTTTGGAATGGAAGTGATTATGCTCATATCACTAAACTAGTAACGGAGTCATATTTTGGAATGGAAGTGATTATGCTCATATCACTAAACTATTAACAGAACCAGATCTTGCTCATATCATTGAACTGTATCTTGGGCAGAGAAGTGATCATTCTCATGTTATTAAACCAGTAAAAGAACCATATCTTGGGCAGAGAAGTGATCATTCTTTCATCATTGAACTAGTAATAGAACCATATCTTGGACAGAGAAGTGATCATTCTCATATCAATGAACTGTATCTTGGGCAGAGAAGTGATCATTCTCATGTAATTGAACTAGTAATAGAACCATATATTGGACAGAGAAGTAATCATTCTTTCATCATTGAACTAGTAATAGTCACATTTTGGTTGGAGAATGTGTCGTACATTTGTATTATAACCAAAGTCGTTCTATTTATTCACAAAATAAACAAATCTGTTTTACCTCAGTAAATTGAAATCCATAGCATGGATGGGTTTGAGTATCATATTTGTTACTTCCTTTGCATATATCAAGTAAATCCTTGCTGGTCTATTTGGGACTCTTATTCTTGTTTGGGGTTGATTGGAGGTGTAACCTTTTCGGTTATGGAAGTGGTGTTAAGTATGTTTTGTTATTTTATAAAAATTGTTTACTGCTCTTGTGTCGGTCAAAGTCGAACCTGTGTAGCATCAAAGTAAAAGTTGCCTTTTTGTCATCTCTTAGAATATATTATTGGCATGATGAGTTCCTTTAGACTATATTCCGCAATTTAATGTTTGCACTATTCATCAACAATACGATGTTTCTTTCTCTAATTTTAGAACAGTATTAGCTTCTTCATGGCAACTAAGATTTTAACAAAATATGGCTTCAATACCTTATATCGTACAATATTCAGAATATGGTATCGATACATTTATATCGTACCAGATTCAGAATATCGCCTCGATGCATTATATCTTACTAGATTCATACTAAAGCATCGATATATCATATCGTACTAGATTCAGAATATGGTGCTCAATCCACGTTACCGTACTGTTATGTAAGAAAAAAATGTTCCACCACTTGTTATGTAAGAAGATGTTGTTATTGTAATAAAGGTTGTTGTACGGCTACATCTTTGAGAGAGAGAGAAAGAGAGAAAGCTCTCTTAACCGCGTGCCGTCACAATGTTAAACCAGCTACATCTGCATAATTATTTTGCCTGTAATGAGAAGACAAAACATCTATTTCCTTTGTCGGTACGGAACTGACCTTTATTTAATTAAACAACACAAATATATTGACTACATTCTAGAAACACATCTAAAAACTTTATAATAAAAGTTCATGCAATACATATTATATTTTCCTTTTTCCGGCTTTCCAACTTCATTTATTCGTATAACTTCTACTTTTTAGAATATTATACAAATAGTTAATTTCAATCATTTTCAAGATAGCCAAGATATAAAAATGTAATGAACATAATTAGTGTAACAATTAATTTAAAGAAATACATTTTACTTATTTTAAAATAGAATATTGATTTAGAATATATTGCTAGATAATATTCTTTCTTACTTAAAGAATATTTTATTTCAATATTAAATCTAACATGAAGTTGGTAGCAATCTCAACCTTACAATAAAAAGTACATAAATATAATTAAATATAAATTATTTAGAACATTTAAACATTCCGTTACAATATATTATGAATAAAAGAATTCAGTAGCAATGTTCCACACAAAACAGTTTTACTATTAAAATCTCAATCATTAAAAATACTTATTCCTAAAATAAGTTATAACATATACAATTATTTTACCTGTAATGAGAAGACAAAACATCTATTTCCTTTGTCGGTGCGGAACTGACCTGACCCTTAAATGCGTGGTCTTTTATATGCATCCTGTGTCAGGTTAACGTACCCTTGGAAATAGATGTTTATTCTCATCAAGTAAAAATCAGTTTTTCCTGGTCCAAACCAGCTTAATTTGACGTCATCTGACATAAGGTACAACTCAGATTTGTAGTTCGTTTGGCATTAGTTACGTCCGAACATGATAATCCCTAAATATTCTAAATCAGCAACATGTTTAATATATTAAGCCAGCAGCAATGTCCGTCAAACATTAGATACTGTCCAACATTAGACATGAACCATTCTGTATTTACGTCAGTACGGAAGTTTGTTCTGCGTTTTACCGATAAGACTTTAGGGGCTGACTGACTTCAGTAAGATTTTTGCCAATGCCTGGTTTTACGGAATATATGTTTCACTGATAAGACTTAGAAGCTGACTGACTTTTGCTTTATAACCTATTTCCACACAATAATGTACATTCGTATAATAATGATTTAAGTTGCCAACGTTTTGCTATAAATGCATAAAACATTGCTTTAATAATACAATTTAAAGAAAATATCAATCTTATTAATTTTACTAAAAATACACTCATAACAGTACTAAATATTCGAATCTTTTACATATATCTGACTTGGATGTCACATGACGTGAAGTTTGCAAAGTTATTGATAGTCAAGTTATATAAAACTTTCACATAGAATCCATAAGGGAGTTACGCTGTATTACCTACCTCAGGAATATAGGCTTGGGCGTTGTTTCACATTTACTTGTGTCGAGATAAACGCGCTATATTTACGTAGAAATACACATAAAAGCCGCACCTAAAATATAGCGTTTAAACACTTTTTTTTAAAATGAATATATCACAGTCAGATAAAGATAGCGGTGAGACACAAGGTTAATACATTTATGGCTGACTGACATGCGTAGTAGGAGTTTTGTACTGGTAGAAGGACATCTGACATGCGTAATAGGAGATCTTACTGGTAGAAGGACATCTGAGATGCGTAAAAGGAATTCTGTTTGGAAAAATTATTTGTTTTTATTTTCATGTATATTTAAATGGAATTTTAGAATGAAATTTTATTTGATATGACGCCTAATAAGTACAATTGTATTATTTGTACAAAAGAATCTTTAAACATTTCACAATCGGTATCCAAATGTATGTTTATGCAAATAAAAAATGTTGTACGATTCTGAGTCAAGCGTGCAACAATGAAATAGTGAAGTACAACCTGAGGCCAAATCTAAAACTTGTGCTATCTGTATTCGTTTCACTGTGTGCAATTCTAAATGTCTTATCGATAATGACGACAAAAGTAGCAATAGTACCAACAATTAGATGTGGATAAATTCTCAACAACCCAAGGTTTTACTGTTATTACTATGGTGAAAGGAAAATGTAAAGAATCTTTCTGTATTCTGCAGAGTTGACAATTATAAATAAATATCAGTCACATACAAACGTTTAGTAGTTAATTATGGAAGAAAGAAATGAACTCTTTATGCAGCAATATTTCCATTTCTTTGTTTTGTTTAAGTGAATTAAACATTTTTTAAAATGCGAAAATCAAACGTTTATTGTTACTCATTTTGTTTATTAGTTCAATATTTTGGGACATATGTTCATCATATGTTACGACCGAACGCATGCCCAAAACGCATTGAACGCATACGTAAACGTACTGAACGCATGCCCAAAACGCATCGAACGCATAACCTTTTGTATGAACAATATACTCAACATCCAGTGATTTTGTTTGGAAAAATTAAAAAGCGACCTTGTCAAAATAGAGTAAATTACAAGGAGCCGGTCATCATGTACAAAGTCTAAAGCCACCTGTCACCAGACTATTAAAGTTTTGGGTAAAATAACGTGCTCTTCTACTTACACTTAATTGTCAGCTATAGAACCAAAATATTTAAAGTCGTTTTAAATACAGTAATATTTTAATATGAACTATGATACCTAATGATATTAAATTATATACAACCCATACTGTTTTAAAACAAATGTTTAACATTTCTTTTGCATAAAATATAGTTAGTAATTTTTATGAACCCGTTGGATTGTTTGCTTCAAGTGTGTTATGACACTGTTGCAGTGCATGTATTGTACTGGACAAAATGTGAATACGGTACATTCTACTGTTTTGATACCGTTTGAGATGAGTATTCGGCATTCGGCTCAAGATCCCATAGAAACAAAGCATATTATTATTATTATTATTATTATTATTATTATTATTATTATTATTTTAAAAAAATAAATGTCACAGGAAGGTGGGACATTACTGCTATTGATGGTGAAAGGACAAGGATGAGTGTCCCAACTCCCGAAAACATTAAGCGTCCATTAAAGTCATGGCGCACTAGATGACTGCACAGCTCGCTTATAGGGTCGCTCCAGTCCTAGATAGTGAAAGTGGTGTTGGCTTGGATCGTGTTAAGAATATGATGAGTGGTATTGAATGTGGTGGTGGTTTGGCTCGTGCTTTTAATATTATGAGAACTGTAATGTTATTTATTATTGAAGAATAACCATAGAAGGCGTTGTGTAGAATTTATTCAATACAATACATATATACAGCTTGTAAGGGGAGTAAAGTCTGCCCTGAGAATATATTTCCCATGGAACTTAAACCCTAGTGAATCTATAACACAAACCAGCTGTTGGTGTGTATCAGTTCTAGTCCAGTGTGAGATATCTGATTACATTTACTGTCAGCTAATATTTCAAAGCTAATTAGAGTAAGGCTTACACTACAAGAACGATGGTGCTGATGACAGTTATGCTAAAATGGTGAGATTTAGCGAAAGTGGTGGTGGTGGTTTGAATCATGTGTTGAAGATGATGGCTGGTAGTGAAAGTGGTGATGTTTTGTTTTGATGAGAAAATAAAGAAGTATTATATAAAGACAATCTTAATTTTCATGCCTACAACAACACCACCAACAAAATAAACAACAACCAACTACTATTAGCATCACTACCATCACATATGTTATGGAGATGTCATTCACGGTAGTTGTGATTTCAGTGGTAGTGGTAGTAGTAAGCACTGAGACTGGAAACTTCTATTCCTTTCTAAAGGTATATAAACGATATGTTTGTGTGTGCATATGTATGTATGTATGTATGTATGTATGTATGTATGTATGTATGTATGTATGTATGTATGTATGTATGTATGTATGTATGTATGTGTGTGTGTGTGTGTGTGTGTGTGTGTGTGTGTGTGTGTGAGAGAGAGAGAGAGAGAGTGTGTGTGTGTGTGTGTGTGTGTGTGTGTGTGTGTGTGTGTGTGTGATGATCTGTAGAGAAAGAAAACTGTAAATGTGACTTTCATTACCTGGCTGCTTTTCCAATATTCAGACGAAATTCCACATATAGTTCAAGTGCTATGTATCATCACACCAGCTAACTGAACCCGACGTTATGAAAAGCATTATTAACATGATAAGGCAAGGCGCTCTCGATGACTTAGTTTACCGAGATGTTTTATCCCGGATACGGATGCTCACAATTCATGACTTGGATGATGAATTGTCTCTGTTGAAGAGCATTTGCCAATAGCCTAGAGCAACAAATTGTTCTCCACCTTTTTTTTAATATTTTGGCCTCGCCGTCAGTCAAAATAAAAAAAGGTGGAGCACAATGTGTTGGTCTACCAATAGCACAGTATAATAGTTTTCACAGGCTAAAGCTAGAAAACTTAATTATTGTTCTTGTTCAGCAGCAGATGATGCACCCAAAATTGCGATTGCCACTTAATGCCTCATTTCTCCATAGTTTTTAAGAATGTTTGACAGTCAAATCGCTACTCAGACAATTTGTATTTAATCATAAATTTTACAAATGTGTGTCTTTTGTCGTAGAGTATAACAGGTGCTCTAATTATGAAATAGAAGATCTAGACCATATTAAGTTCAGTAGTGGTAGTACTAAACACTGGGAGTTGAAACGTGCATTGCACTCTAAAGGAATATAACCGATATGTGTGTGTGTGTGTGTGTGTGTGTGTGTGAGAGAGAGAGAGAGAGAGAGAGAGAGAGAGAGAGAGAGAGAGAGAGAGAGTAATCCCATGCAGTATAAGAAGCAAATTAAATAGGTCTTGACTTTGCCATATTTGGATCTATCTCTCCAAACATATTGAGCCATATACTTGCGTCTATACTCTACATAACGCATTCATTCTAATACAAACCGAAATTCAAACTCTATTCCATTAAAAAAAATGACTTTTTCTATTTCACATGGCAATGCTTAAGTCTGAGCTGATCAGCATCCTTCAAGATATGAGTCTATGAGATGATTCTTGCAATTTTCTTAAAATATTCCCAAACCTTCCATTTTGTTTGTACCCATCTACATATTACCTACTGATTTTTTAAACGAAAAACATGAAGGATATCAAAGTGCACGAAACATAGCTAATTCAGTTATCAATTTATAATTTCTGATCCCATTTGTACCAGGAGGTCCCTAACACTGGCAACGTATTGGCAGTTCAAACAAAATGGATACTCTCGATGTAAGAAAGCAGACAGATTGTGCACTGTCTGTTTTTTTGTTTCTAGGCTAGTTCATTAATAAAAAGCTGAGTCGTCCCTGTATTTGCAATATCTACTTGTAATATTTCTAATTAAAAAAGAACTCAATGATGCATGAATTCAAAGAGATACGGCTCCAAAACTTACAGAATTATCCAGATTATCAAAGATAGTGAACTACTTCATATCTGTTGCGACCTTGTTACTAAAAAAAACTCACCATTTGATTCAAAACGCCAACAAGTTGATAGTGTTTCGGACCCCTGGCGACAATCAGTTTAGTAATATGTAAGTGATTCATGAATGAATACGCTCTGTGAAAGTTTTATTTCTTTGATGCTTTTGGTTTTCAAACTAGGTATTGGAGTACAAACAAACATGAGGATGGATGACTGCTATAGTTAAATTATAAAATTCAAAATACTAACAAAGCTTCGATAGTCTTTATATGAAAACTATCTGTAATGCGTATATACCAAAACCTTGTATACTCACATTGATGTAACATATGTTGTATAAATACTCACATTAATGCAGTATATAGTTACCTTGTATGATTACTCACATTGATGCAGTATATAGTTACCTTGTATGATTACTCACATTGATGCAGTATATAGTTACCTTGTATGATTACTCACATTGATGCAGTATATAGTTACCTTGTATGAATACTCACATTGATGCAGTATATAGTTACCTTGTATGATTACTCACATTGATGCAGTATATAGTTACCTTGTATGATTACTCACATTGATGCAGTATATAGTTACCTTGTATGATTACTCACATTGATGCAGTATATAGTTACCTTGTATGATTACTCACATTGATGCAGTATATAGTTACCTTGTATGATTACTCACATTGATGCAGTATATAGTTACCTTGTATGATTACTCACATTGATGCAGTATATAGTTACCTTGTATGAATACTCACATTGATGCAGTATATAGTTACCTTGTATGATTACTCACATTGATGCAGTATATAGTTACCTTGCATGATTACTCACATTGATGCAGTATATAGTTACCTTGCATGATTACTCACATTGATGCAGTATATAGTTACCTTGCATGATTACTCACATTGATGCAGTATATAGTTACCTTGCATGATTACTCACATTGATGCAGTATATAGTTACCTTGTATGATTACTCACATTGATGCAGTATATAGTTACCTTGTATGATTACTCACATTAATGCAGTATATAGTTACCTTGTATGATTACTCACATTGATGCAGTATATAGTTACCTTGTATGATTACTCACATTGATGCAGTATATAGTTACCTTGTATGAATACTCACATTGATGCAGTATATAGTTACCTTGTATGATTACTCACATTGATGCAGTATATAGTTACCTTGTATGAATACTCACATTGATGCAGTATATAGTTACCTTGTATGATTACTCACATTGATGCAGTATATAGTTACCTTGCATGATTACTCACATTGATGCAGTATATAGTTACCTTGTATGATTACTCACATTGATGCAGTATATAGTTACCTTGTATGATTACTCACATTGATGCAGTATATAGTTACCTTGTATGAATACTCACATTGATGTAACATATGTTATGTTGTATAAATACTCACATTGATGCAGCATAATTACCTTATATAAATACAATGATGCAATATATATAGTTAACACGATGTGATATTAGTCCAACAGCAACGTTATAGCGACTTCAAGTGTGCGTGATCCACCAGTGGTAACATGTGCAGAAAACATCACACTGAATTATCGTTTCGTTGATGAAATTGTAATCGTCGAGGTAACGGTTTGGGTTGTATTTACAACAATCCGTTGCATCGCAGCATACATTTCGAGTACATACACAGCGACTCAGTCCTCTCAGAACACATCATTGGTGTACGAACTTCAGCAAGTTCATACATCAGTGTGCGATATGTTTCTGACCATGATATCAGTGGTGACCAGTCGCATGACAAATTGATATAGTTTTATTAATGACTTCCGGTGTGTTGTTACCTGCACGAATTGATCTCACGAGTGTTTCCAATTGATCCGCGAGGCCGTTCGGATCACAGTCCGCCAAGGCCTTTTCCTCCTGTTCTTTTTCTTGTTTTACTAATAATTGCTTGTTACAGTTATTTTGCCATCCTCGTATGTCCTTTTTATTACCTCTTTTGGTTGGGTAAATGTGTCTCTTGTTTATGTTTTTGAAACTAGATTTGGTTTAAAGCCGCTATAGAATGTTGACGAAAAGTATCTATCTATACATGGTTTAGTCTTTTCTGCACCTATCATTCTTTAGAAATTAAGAAGTTTATCAAGCTCAGGCCAAGCTGAATCTGTACCACCTAACAGGCTTTGTCCAGCCCACTCCTTCCAAATATAGGTCACTACTCCCTGATAGTCTATTCTTCAACATATACATGGTTAGTTACTTTTCACGAGGGAATAAAGAGGCAAATCGTACTACTATAAGTATTCCTGCCGTGCTGGTTAATTAATTTTATTATTTATAAATCTTTAAAATTTTGATTTATATGCAGGTGGTTTTTCCTTTGGAAGATGCATTAGCGCTTTTATCCATCAGAGCTTTTATGCTCTATTGATCTTCTGTTTACGCTCAGTTATTTTACGAATTTGACCCGGATGTACTTCTTTTCTAGTTAGCGCCACTACATGTGGGTATTCATCGTGACCAAGATGTTGTGGAAAGACTTAATCGCATACTCGTGCAATTGTTATTAGGTCCGGTCACCAGGACGCACAGAAATTATTAATGAGATATCGGATGCAGGTAATTACTCTCTTAAGTGCCCGGTCGCACATATGTTTAGTACCGCTTCCATTAGTGAGAACAACACTAAGCAAAGAAGTTATAAGCTCGATCGGATTAAAAGCAGCTCAAATGATTCGACAAAAGACTGTTACATTCACTCAGAAAATGACTTTACAGCGGATGGGTCAAGGCCGAGTGGATTTCGACTACAAAGTCGAACATGTAAACAGAATTATCATTTTCTAATTATAAACATTCTAAGAAGAAATTAAATGTAGGAGAAGAGAAAATGATCATAAAACGACGACACAGTGAACATTTACTGTTCAGGAGTGAGAGAAGATATAACATGTTATAAAACATGTATAAAATTACACTAAAAATATAAACAATATGTCCAGAAAGGTAATTCAGCAACACGTAAGAATTTATATTTTAAAACTGTCTTTGATTAAAACACTTGCATTAACAAGACTATTGATATATTTTTCTTATCTTTCTCTTGTTATCTGTGATCAGTTTATTTTTTGTATCGTAAAGTTGACCACATGGCATTATTTATTAACATCAATAACGTGGATCGTGATACTTTCCGGTCGTAATGTCCCCTCGTCTTTGACCATTTGCCTTGTCTGCATGGACAATTCCAGACGTTTCTAAAATTTCTGTAACTCTTTCGGGTTGTTATCACCTGGCCACACGATGCAGGTTACATAGTTAAGGATGACCTTTTGAGTGGGGTCAAGTACGTCTTGGACTTCGGTGATGTCCTCTAGAAAAATGGGAATAATGCTGTACTTCTTCTGTAACATCTCTTGTTTGCGCAGTCAAATTCGATCCTCGTAAACTCACTCTTGACGTAGTTCTTATACATCACAAGAATGGTTTTCCTGCTCAAATGAAATGCCTGAATAATGGTGTTGTTTGCGAAAATGAATTGCCTGAATAATGATGTTGTTTGCTCAAATGAATTGCCTGAATAATGGTGTTGTTTGCGATTGCTGGAAATTGAAGCATAAGACTGAGTATATATTTTTCGTTTCTTCTCTTCAATATAATATTTCGATGAGAGAGAGAGAGAGAGAGAGAGAGAGAGAGAAGGCCGATCGGTCTAAAGTTCAAGTTAAATTCAGTTTAGACATTTTTGATAACTATATCCTTTTCCGATACCCGAGGAATTTCTGCACAAATTCACTTGTTTTGCATTCACAGAGGTTCAGTCATATAGATGCTAGAAAGACATTGCAAACCAATGGACCGCCCCAGAGATTACTAATACCATCCTGATTAGTGTTATACAAATTTATGAAGTTGCATTCTTACCTCAGTAATTCTCTTAATGTTTTCTTCGTCTTTCTCACATTGTTTATTTCAATCTTCACTCGATAGGGCCAATAAGAATAGTGATCATTATCCAGTTTCACTGGCCTTTTTGGAAGGGTGTATTCGTTGTCCCTTTCTGCCTTGTCCTTGCTATTGTGTCAGGGTAGCAGGAATGTCTTTCTCGGCCGCGTCTCGTGAATTTATAGGAGTTTCTTCTCGACCCAAAATGGATTTGCATGTTTGAAGCAATACATTTTTGCCTGCTCTCAAGAAAGCTTCTTTTGGAGTTTTGTATGTCGATGACGATATTTTGGAGAAATGCTTTGCTGTGCGTCATTCGGAATCTTTCAAGCAGTGCAATCTTCGGGTCACCATCGGTTTTTAGAACAAAGGCCACTAAACCTAAGCGAGACGCATAATTTAACATATTTCCTAAATTTTGTCCTCGTTATGTCCTCCGTACACATAATACATGACTTATGAATCGTTAGCGAATAGTTTTCGAAACGAAGTTTGCCCGTGAATTATTTTCCCTTGGTGAATCGAACATTTTGTCCCAGATCTTCTCTTATAGAAAAATTGACAGTGTCATAATAGGACTTTGCTGACGGGTTAATAATAAGGCTGTACAAATTTGCGGTGAACGGAATATGTGTTTCCACATTCCTTGTCAGCGTTCGTGACAGAATCCACTTTGAAATTAAAGACGCACAGTAATTGGATGGTCTGAGGTAATTTGCCCTTGTAACAACATAAAGTATTATTGGTAAACACCTCCATGAAACTGTCAATTAGTAGCGTTAAGTAAAATTGGCTGTTGTTGTTCATAATTCCATGAGTGATGTTGCTGTCTGAAGGGTCACACGGAATGAAAGGAGTGTCTAAAAGAGGATTGCTGTTATGGTTATTGTTGGAGTGGGGACTGGCGTTGGACGCATAGCTCCCGTATTTAGAGTATTTTAGGGAAGAGTTGGGAAGAGTGTAACTAATGCAACTGCTCAGGAAAATGGTTCACAATTGTTTGTCTTCTTCTTATGTATTTAAGAGCATTAAGGTCGCTTCCGTTGATGGTCGTTGACTTGCAAAGCATTAATCCAGGAATCACAACTGGGAAGATATTCTTTCAAGCGTACTTTGAATTATTTTACACGTCGTTTTCCCACTTTACGGGTTCTTCGTTCGAGAGTGATTTCAATGTAGTACACTTATTCTTCATTTTAGGTCACACGTTGTAACTCGGGCAAGTACAACGTCCCTTTGAAAACTTTCCCGTTCATGTCTTCCAATTTATAGACGGCAGGATGACGGGCACGCACTCGTGCAGTAACACGAAACAATTAGGTGATGCAGTTGGGTAAGCATCCTTTGTCGAATGTGCGTTTGGTTTTATAAATGCGCACCTAATCTCCTGTTGCCAACACTCCATTTTTCTTTGGGACGGCCACCGTTGGTGACGTATCAAACAGGCGCTCAAAAACAGTCACTTCGTTGTCGGGAGTCACCTCTTGCGGACCAAGATTGGTTGTACGCTTGGGCCAGGTGCTTAAAACATCGATGTACTTGAGATTGCGTTATTGCGTACAATATTTCCACAAAGGTTATATAAAGGTAAGTTGAAATATTGCACGATGTTGTTGTTGGTTTTGTGACTCTCGGTGGTGATACAATGAATGTCACTTTCCTTTGATTTCTTTTGGAAAGCTTGGTTCAAAGCGTTTGTGCCTTTGTCGGTTTTCCATCAAAAAAGAGTGACGACCACTTTGTTTTAACACCAATTGGAGAGCTAGCACTAATTCACTGCTCGATTTGGAAGTCAAAGGCAAGACCCAAGCAAATAGGTGGCGAAATGAGAGAAATCGGCTAAATCGGCTTGACATTGATGCTATATGTCCTCCACTCGGGTGTGACTGCTGGAAACCTTTCGTCGACTGGATGTCTGTAAATTGTACGTGGAATATTCTTGTAACCATCTCTTGCACTTGAGGTAAACGGAGACTTTTCAGTCGAGTTTTGGCAGCACGATACAATTTCTGAACTCATTCGTAACCTGCAGAATGAGATGGATCGTAGTAAATGCTGGCTAATACATTCTCTATCTTTAAATAAGTCAACCATTCTTTGCTGTTGTTACTTTGGACGGGACTATGGCTTTACTTGTCCAACGTGCCACGGGAGTAGAAGTCGAAGGTGGTGGTGGAGGTGGCCGTAATGACTGGCTTTGGTCTTTTTTCTTATTTCACATCTGGTTTTGCTCCTGCCGTTTTTACTTCTGTCGAAGGAGGAGTGGACATCAAACTTGTAATCATAATTTCAGTTCTTCTCGTTGAGTCTTTTCTGATGATGGGTGTTTGCATAGCGCGATACTGATAGAATTTGGGTGATAGAGGCGGGCTCTTCATATCCCATTATATTAATAAAGTGATCATGCTCGTATCACCAAGCTAGTAACAGAGCCACATTTTGGGCATGGAAGTAAGTATGTTCATATATTTAATGTCGAAAGTTATTTCCTGATTTCTGTGTTTGAGCTTTGATCTCATGACCAATCCCTTTCTCAAACTGTTTCAAGTTTCCAAGACTGGACATCGTGTCGTTTCGGAATTGAATGTCACCTATTCTACTGTAAAAACCCATCAAATATTCATATTGATCTCTGCTACATGACGCAATCATGGTGTCGTCAACTTCTGTGACACTTATAATGGGATCAAACTTTATGTACATCAGCTTCAAATTTTCAAACAGTGTCTCATTCTTAGGTATTCTAGTATTGCAATTCTGTAAACTACCTACACCATGCGAATGTAATGCATCTTCATGTTGATACTGCCTCCTTGTATCGTCAACTTGCAAGACAAATTCAAATACAGAGTCCTTGAAGTTTGTTAGACCATAGTTGACATTATGTCTCCTTTGTGTATCGTGCAAGGTCTGTTTATACTTGCTATTGTTTTTCAAATTGACAGCTGAAGTTGCAAGGTGGTCTAACATTTTTAGTTGCAAGAAACATTGGCTTACAAAGTTACGTTTGTGCTTTCGATATACGCTGTTCTTTCCTTTCTTCGTGGTGTGATATCTACTCTTTGCAATACAACTACCTGCAATATATCTTAATTTTCGTTGTCCTGGCTCTGATACTAGTATGGCAGGTGCACGTGGAACTGTGTGGTACTGAAAATGTCAATAGTATTTTTTGTTCAAAACAATTTTATAAATTCTGTATAAAAGCTTTCCAAATGCAAAAGAGTATCATCATTTGGCACGGAATATTCAAGCAATTTTCAACAATTTGGATGCGTTCCTTAAAAAACTGAAAAGTGGTAAACATCAGAATAATATTTAGTCGATGTCTTTAAATCTGGTTTCTGACCTCTATATTACCACATACTTTATTAAAGACAGTTTTAATGTTTTGGTGCAATAGATCAAACATGTATTCAACTCTTGCAGTGGCGTTTTGAAGATTTCTGTTAGTGTTGGTATTAATCCGGATTGCCCTGGTGTTATTGCAATATTTGGGATAAGTTGTTTCATTTTTGTATGGTCAATATAATGCTCTAAAATGTCAGAGTCAACTGTTGTTAACCCACATTCTAGGTCACTACAGGAAGCAGGCATGTCTTCCCCAATGGACAACAATATATCAACTTCGAAAATGTCTCCATCAGAATAGTCAGTTACCAGAATCAGAACCTGCATCATAATCAAAGTCAACACTCAGGTTGTCTAATAAAGAAACAGAATGTCTACAACACTCTAAATATGAATAACTGTACAAAACTTGTAGAATTCATACATGCAAGATCTATGTGGAATCACAGAATTGAAATTGAAACTTATAACTCACAGTCCCTTTTTATTTCTGGTTCTCTCCATCGCCACACCTTACTGACCTGGTGTAAAACTATTTGATACATCAACTTCAACTCTATGTAAAATCAGTTTTTGCGCCTGGTGAATGGTAATGCTGAAAGACAGAATGAGTGGAATGTGATAAAATGTAGATGATAAAGCTGAAAGACAGAATGAGTTGAATTTGATGAAATGTAGATGATAAAGCTGAAAGACAGAATGAGTGGAATGTGATGCCTTGTGCCTATAATCTTTTCATCAATGGTACTGTAAACAGTAAAATATTCTCTTCCAACTGAACTAAATTATTTTCAAAATCAACTGTCAACAGTCTTCTTTCATTGCCACAACCTTTCCATGCAAACAATTTACTAATGCTGAGAATACGTTTTTGACCAGCATAACAAGACAAGCCAATTTTAAAATATAACACTTTTGGAACACACAACTTATTGCACCATTTATTGTCATCCTCGTCTATTGACTGATTACACTTTGATACACCATCCATTTCCATACAATTGCATACGTTGTATATTTCACAAAGTTCCGTTTACAAAGTCTTATTGGGCCATCGTCTGGGGGGAGAGGTCTCTGCAGCCTCAAGATCAAGTTTGTGGTATCTTCAGGGATTTCTCCCTTATAAACATCATTAATAGCCTTTATTAAATCTATTTCATCTTGTCTATCTTATAACCTTTTCAAAGACAATTTTATGCCCAAATACCATTGCAAACATGGTGGATTTGAAACAATATTCACCCGAATCAGATGTCAATGGGCCAGGTACAGGCGGAAGCTGAAAAAAGTTTCCAATTACAATAACTTGTATACCTCCAAAACCTATATCTGATTAACCATTCTATATACATATTCAGTTTGTTCGAAAGGTTTCATTGAAGGGATATACACTTCATCAATTATCAAATAGTCTGCTTTCAAAGTATTTTGTTTATATGATTCAAAATGTTCATCAGTGAGAAGTTTTCTACATATATAGTTCATTCATCAGTATCATATTTACTATCACCAGTCCCAGAACAGGAATGTACGGTGCATCCTTTCACATTCAGTGATGCCATGCGTGTTGTGCCAGTTATACTGCCATGTTTAGCTGCTGTAGACAATTTTTTTTGTATTTCTTTTAGGACAAAACTTTTTCCTGTCCCACTTTGGCCAAACAAAATTATTCTTTTTGCCTTCTACAGCCTTTTCAACACCAACTACTTGTGCTTTATTCATGTAATAATCAAAACACGCATCCAGTGATTAAATAAGACCGTGTAGTTTACGAAAGTAAAATAGCTTTCATTTACAACGAGCAAATTGTTACATACCCAAATTCAATCACCTATCTCACATGGTTGGTTAAGTGCCGTTAGCTGTACAGGTCATTCATAACATGAATCCATTTTGAATAACATTTTGTGTATCGAAATGCAAACTAGTGACATACAATTACACAAGAATTAACCAAGTTAATCTTTTTATTATTTTGACAGTGTAAATAGCTAACCAAGTTAATCCTTAAGTTTTCTTGACAGTATGAATCCTATATGAGATTCAATTTTGTGTTTGGGTATGTATATTAGTGACAAATAATTACACAAGAACTAGCCAAGTTAATCCTTGAGGTTTCTTGACAGGGTAAATCCTTAATGAGATTGATATTATTTAACGTACAGAAAAATGTTTACAAAGCAAACTATAACATTATGTCGATTACATGTCAGAAAAATGTTTACAAAGCAATCTATAACATTATGTCGATAACATGTCAGAAAAATGTTTACAAAGCAATCTATAACATTATGTCGATAACATGTCAGTTTAATTATGGTTATTTTTGAACTATTAATTAAATAAGTCTAGAATTGTTTTTAATAAAATCTTTCTTCACGCACAACGAGAAATCATCTATATAGCTATTCAAAAAGGGATAAGAAAACATTCAGTGTAATTAACATAACCAGATATGTTAAATATTTTCCCGTAAAATGTCACATAGTCTTGAGCACGTAAAATCGCATTAGCTCCGAAGTAGCCTGGACGTTGATCGCTGGAGTCGTTGTCAGTGTGTGGAAGACACGAAGCAACGGATAAACTTTTCACAAAATTTGCCCTTCAGAATCAGTAAGGTTACCTCAGTGGGAACGGATGAAAGGCGTGGAGTGTCTTCTATACAATGGAAATAACCAAAATACATGCAAATAAAATTATAATCATAGAAAACCTTTGTTTATAGACATTAGGCACTGTAATCTGTAGGATACAACTGCTTTGTTGTGTTTTAATAGTACCCTTATCCCATGTATTAATCCATGCAAAAATGTATCAACGAAACATATCTTTTAATAGTACCCTTATCCCATGTATTAATCCATGCAAAAATGTATCAACGAAACATATCTTTTAATAGTACCCTTATCCCATGTATTAATCCATGCAAAAATGTATCAACGAAACATATCTTTTAATAGTACCCTTATCCCATGTATTAATCCATGCAAAAATGTATCAACGAAACATATTTTTGAATTTGTAAAAGATCGTTGTCTTAAAAGTTTGAAACTTCTATTTTTCACTTTTATTTAGTAATGTAGTCGTTAATTGCATTCGCATATAATGAGGAAGAAATGCAACTCGATGCAATTTGCCTTAACAAAATATCTGATAAAAACAAAATCTACGATTTTGGAATAAAAATAATGATTTTTTTTTACTAAAAATGTGAAAACATTTTGAATTGTTAGTAGTGGCGAGGTCATTGGTGCCATTACTGCATTTCCACTTCATTAGCAAAATATTTTGTTATAACTACCCAACAAACGTACATATCCTATCTGTTACATACTGCTTAATAATCTTTTTCCATTACTTTACTTTGATTATATTGATTTTTTAATATGTATTGCTTGCTTAAGGCAGACAGGTTAATTTGCAGTAACTGCTTTGCTTTGTTCTTCACATTGCCGGTTCTCTTGGTAGATTTTAGTAGAACGTAAATAAATTAACATTGATTTGAGAAAAAATGGAGCGAAGAACCTCATATACTTGCAATTAAAAACTGTAGCTTAAATAAGTGTCAAAGTGGTCCAGATTTGGCGTGTGTACACTATGATACTGGGTTGTAGGTAAATGCCTGCAAAGATGACAATTCACATTAAAGTCACGATGTGTGACCATCCGTATCCGGACAAAAGCTACAAATAGTAAACGCCAGGTCCCCTCAGTTGCAATATTGCCTTTGTATATTATTAACACGCAAATCATTGTTGTTTGATTCATCGCCAGCAATGTACAGTACGCTAGTTATATTTTTCTAATGTCTGGCTAAGTGAACATGTTATACAGCGCCTGAACTTGGTGTGGACTTTGCTCTGCATTTTCGGGAAAACTTCCAGGTAAAGAAAATCGCAATATACACTTTTCATCTTTCTTTCCTTACAAACCAGTCTCTCTCTCTCTCTCTCTCTCTCTCTCTCTCTCTCTCTCTCTCTCTCTCTCTCTTTACTAATACTAAGTGGTAGTAGTAGTTGTATCTGTTTTTGCTGTTATTTTAGCAGCAGAAGCTGTAGTTAAAAATACGATTGTACTTATTATGCCACTTTCTTTTTCTCCTCACCTTCAAAACACGATCCAAACCATCATTACTTTCCAATCCATCATCATCATCATCATCATCATCATCATCATCATCATCATCATCATCATCATCATCAACAACAACAACAGCAACAACAACAACTTCATCGTGCTCATAATGTTCAAAACACAGTTCAAACCACCACCACTTTCGCTACTGTGGGTCGGCCTGGCCATGTAGGCCAACTCGGCGGTTTCTTAGTGCGTCATGCTTTAATAGGTGTAACGTTTTAGAGAGATGGGGTGAGGAAAGCTCCAAAGCCATATTTCGTCTAGGCCGCCAAAACAATGTCCTTGCCACTTCCAATCATCATCACCATCAACGGTATCATCGTTCCACCTCCTCTCCTTTATGACAATTGTTTCTAATAATAATAATAATAATAATAATAATAATAATAATAAAGTACTTATTTTTCCATGGATTCTTGAGCCGAATGCATAATATTCTTCTCTAATGGGATCAATATTTAGTTTTATGTACAATTTACTTATATACAATACCTTACATGTACAATAAAAGTGTCATCACGGATAACGACTTTTGTGTTTTAAAGGAGTAATGCTTCTTTAGAATTTTAGGTAAAATATTTCATATTAAAGTATAAATGTATGTAATATTCCTTTTAAACATTATTATCTTGTACTTTGAAATACTTAATAAAACTGTAGGAGAAGAATTCGTGGTTTTACTCTGACCTTTAATAGTCTGGTGACATATTGTTTTAAACTTTGTAGATGAGAAATGTTTCCATGTAATTTACTCTATCTTGAAATTGTCACCATTTAATTTTTCCCAAAAAAAACAATGCTTTAGATGTTTATCATTGTTCATGCAAAAGAGTTCTAATCGCATTTTGGGCATGCGTTGGACATGGATTCAGTAGGTTTTTTGGGCATGCGTTGGACATGGATTCAGTGGGTTTTTTGGGCATGCGTTGGACATGGATTCAGTGGGTTTTTTGGGCATGCGTTGGACATGGATTCAGTGGGTTTTTTGGGCATGCGTTGGACATGGATTCAGTGGGTTTTTTTTGGGGTGGCATGCGTTGGACATGAATTCAGTGGGTTTTTTGGGCATGCGTTAGACATGGATTCAGTGGGTTTTTTGGGCATGCGTTGGACATGGATTCAGTGGGTTTTTTGGGCATGCGTTGGACATGGATTCAGTGGGTTTTTAGGGCATGCGTTGGACATGGATTCAGTGGGGGTTTTTTTGGCTTGCGTTGGACATGGATTCAGTGGGTTTTTTGGGCATGCGTTGGACATGGATTCAGTGGTTTTTTTTGGCATGCGTTGGACATGGATTCAGTGGGTTTTTTGGGGGCATGCGTTCAGTGCCTTATCAGCATGCGCTCAGTGCCTTTTTAAAAACTTGATGAAGAATGATGTCTCCATATATTGAAGCAACAATGAAGTAACAAGAAATAATTTTAAATTGAAATTCTGGATTTTGGCATTATACTGCTTAATTCTTTTAAGACTAAACAACGCGATGGATATTTTGCTACTCAAAGAGCTGATTTGTTTATTTGATGACTGTTGGCAAATGTTACTCCTAGAAGTGTTTATGAGTGACATATTTAATCTTGTCATTTTTAAAGAATACAGAAAGATCCTTTAATATTTTCATTTCTTCAGAGTATAGCCATTAACACCTTGGTTTGATGCAACTAAATCCACAAATATTTGTTTGTACTCTTGCTATCATCGTCACCATAATCTAGAACATTTTATATTACACAAATGAGTACGTTTTACAGCTTGTGATTTGAATGAGAAATTAAATTTTGGGCAATTATTGAAGAATGTTTAACAAGTCGTTTTAAAAATAATCATAATTAAAATTAACTATTTACCAATCGAGAATATTTCATTTTTAAATCCCATTTAAATGAGATGAAAATAAAAGCTGACAGCCTTTTCCAGAGATCGTATTACACGCCATATGTCCTTTTATCTGTACAGAGCTGTTGAATCAATAAGGTGTTTATAAGATTGACGTCAATGCATGCCCCTGAAAGCAGAAAGGGCAGTCAGCCATAAATGTATTAACCTCGTTTCTCACAGCTGATTATTGGTATAATGCGGTATGTTCGCCTAAAACATAAAGTTCAATCGGTATGTTTTAGGTGCGGTTTGTATCAGCCACACCATTGTATCGGCATTTATAATAATAATGATAATAATAATAATAATAATAATAATAATAATAATAATAATAATGAGGACTTTGTATAGCACCTAATCTTTAGAAGCTCTAAGCGTTTTACAACATCTTTAAAGATATGACTACAGAAAAACAAAAAACAAAAACCATGGAATTAGAAAACATAAATATGCTGAAAATATTTAAGGTGCGAAACATTATTAGGTCTTTAAGTTTGTTCATATGACTTCGTTTTCATAGTGGGAACAATGAGTATACGATTGTCAGAAGAGGAGCGTAAGTATCTTGCTGGTGTGTTCACATGGCTGAGGCCAGATAGGTATGTTGGACTGGAGTCCGTCAGTGAAACGTAGCACAGAGAATACATTTTGTGTTTCAGTCTGGATCGAATGGATAGCCAGTGTAGGGTACAGAGCAGTGATGAAGTGTGCTCAAGATCGTGGTACTCTAAATATGATCCGAACAGTTGGGTTTTGAGCTTTTTGAAGTTTCTGCAGTAGATATTGATACGAACCAGACATAATTGAGTTTCAATAGTCAAGTCTTAAAAGTACTAATGAACACACAAGTGTTTTAGTGGAATCAACTAAAGATATTTGCGAATGGAGTTGATGCGTCTCAGCTCAAGATATATATATATATATATATATATATATATATATATATATATATATATATATATATATATATATATATATATATATATATATATATATATATATATATATAATGGCTTTCCTGACCATGTTTCTTTTCCTTCTCATCGTAATCATATATTTGTTTTAATTTAGGTTTGTGTGCCATTATAATAGCTAAAGAAAACATCTTGGCTCCTGAAACTGAAAATACAATTTACACAAAAATTAGTTTCATGCCTTATCATTGCAGACACCTCACTTCTTCTTAAACTTTTCACCGTCATTGATTTATGATTTCAGAAAAATGTCTGCAAACTTGTATCGAAAGATTTATTATAGCTCTATTCTGTCTTCTGCAGGAAGATGAAGACGTTGCTATGGATACCATGTACCACCGTAATCCTGACGTTTTGCATTGTACACGTCAGTTCATTCACGTGCATCATCACTTTGTGCTCTATACCGAATTTCTGCGGGAACGGACGGGAATGTCACACCAATCCAGACACGTGCCATTCGGAATGCGTATGCACGGACAACATCACTCACGAGCTATGCAGGGCAGCTGAGGTAAAACTAACAACAAATTCGCCAGTGAAATCGACAGAGACTGGCACCACAGCACGTCGTGATTATAATAAAGCACCGCTAGATCCAAACAATGACTGCTTGCATAGCTATAACAAGAACATCACTTTTTGTATAGGAGGGATACCCTGCTTGTATGGTAATTGTGTCACTGACAACGTGACCTCGAACACGGAATGTGAGTGCTATCTCGGAGCTACCGGTGATCTTTGTATGGACCCATGTTGTCTTGATTGCGGGCCCCATGGGCAGTGTCGTGTCAACAAAGCAGACAGTTCCCAGTACTGTGTCTGTGACCAAAACTACACCGGCGAAGGGTGTGCGACACTGAAACTAATGCGTGAGTGATTTGCATATTAAGTACTTCAGTTATTTATTTAAAAGGTTAATTCTGTACAATACACTTTTTATCAAGTTCTTTTTTTAAATATTCACGATTAAACTATTTCAAGGTTCCAGTACAATCCTATTTAAATTATTCTTCATCGACTAGAAAAGAAACAAGGACCTTCCAAGCTATATTACCCTTATTGTATCGCCTGCTACGTAAACAAAAGTTAACAGAGTGTTTTGATCTACCTCAATTAGATGCATATGGGTACCGAAAGACATAAATCGGCATCATTTAAAACTTATTTGTTAATTTTGCAAGCTTAAGAAATATATTTTTTTTTTGTTTTTGATTTTAGAGAAACAATCCATAAACAAGATCCTCATTTTTGGCAACGAGTGGTGAGTGATAAAATTGGGTCTTTTTTTTTTTTGAGACCCTACTGACACTTAAGAGTAGGTTTTTGAGCTACTATATAAATGTTGAAAAATATCGTTTTTATATTTCATTCAAAATTCACCTCAGACGGAATATATCATCATGTTCTCATCGTTTCTAAAATTACATCGGAAGCTGTTTTGAATATATCAAGGATCAAAACATTTGTATATTTCATATCAAAGAAATCAACCTACTTTGAAAATACTTCAATTAAATATTAGTTTGATCCATTGACAATTGTTGATAATATGCTCAGTCTGAGATTTCAAGGTGCAAGTGTATTTACGTTAACTTTCTTTTATCCATACAGAGAACACAGTTAACCAACGGGTGCAAGTCGAAAAAGAGACATGGTACCTATGGTTAGTCGGAATTTCCGCAGTGGTGCTTTTCTTGTTGCTGCTTTTGCTGATTGTTTTGCCCTACCTAATGTGGAAACACCGCATTATCCTAATCATGAAGATTGTACATTATTTTCAGCCGTACGAGGACCAAGGTACGGTGATTTTTGTTTAAACTGCGTGTCAATTTTATTTTAGCGTTATTGAATATTCGCTACTGTAATGCATGCAACGTAAAATTTGCTCAATGTTGCTTACAAAACCTGACGCTAATGAAACATATTTCCACATTTGTAACGTGCGTTCATAATATTAATGTACAGGTGATTGTGGAGATTACTGTCAAATGATTTGCACGGCTTTCGCTTGAGCTACGAACTAACTTTCCCAATATCGGTTCTATAGACCTGATTCAACCTCATCCCACCCCATTCCAATGAAAAAAATACTGCTTAGTAATATTAGAACTAAAAATTGTCGCAGAAACTTCAACACAATAAATATAGTATTATATTCCTAATAATGTCTAACTTGTTTTGTTTTGCTGTTATCTGTCTTGTCTACCAATTTAGGGTGTGTGTCGCTATCATGTCAATCGACGATATGTATCATGATACCTATACATCACGAAACAAGATGTATTCCGAAACACACTCGGAGTTTATGTCCTTTAAAACAGCAACTTATCATCGCGATTAAATATGAAATGAATATTTTTTCTCAACATTTAAAGCAAAAGTCCTATGACAAAGGTAATTCAGTGATCTCAAAATCTGCACTCTGCTAAAGTTTTTTTATCATCACCTTGTCAAAAAGATTACACAGTTCCGCAGCAGCAGAGAGGGTGAACAGACCACGTTTTCAAGCAAAAATAAGGCTTCCAGATAAGGTTTTCGAACAAAATATGGCCTATAGATAACGTTTTCGAACAAAATATCAGGTTTCCAACAAATCTCATTTAACCAAAAAAAAGTCTCCATTTTTGCAAAAACGGAGATTTTACGATTTTGCTCGCAACGATGTGGTCATCCACCCTCTCTGCTGCTAAAGTTTTCAGTTCTGGGTTAATAATTCTTTTACGATTTTAACCGAATATTTGATCAAGTCCGATACGATATCGTGTCCGAGGATCATGTAGATTTATTGTTGCGAATCCGTGCGGAGTCGACTGAGCATGACTAAAGAAATCTCGAAATTGATTGAAGTCCATATCAGAACACCATGTCTGCCAAATATTTCTAAGAGTATGAGTATCAACTCCGTTGAATACAGAAAGAATATTGCAGTTATCTCTGATGACTTTTGGAACCTGAGTGTAGCGTTGAGTGACATATATCACGTCAGTGTTTTTGTGACGCCCACGGGAAAATATTCTAGCAGGATTTTTTTGTTTATCCAACATTATATCGTCGTATACGACTAAATTGTTACTATCTCCATCAATATCATCAATACTCGGTGCTTCATCGATATCGGTTATAAAATCAATGGCGTTCTCACCCTTAATTTCTGATGCATTCTCGTTAAAATCCTTTAACACTTCATAACATCGTTGATCATCTACGCTAGGGGCAATTAAATACAACTTATCCCACTTCATCCATCTCATTATTAAATTGAGCAACAATTGCGTTTTACCGGATCCAGATGGCCCGATTATAATCATCCGGATAGAGTTTGGTAGCGCTGCATGATGCTTAATTGGTTCTCTTGTTTTAGTCGCTGAAAAATCAATTATATCCATATTTCTATACATAAATTATGGATCTATATTGTGTGAAGTGTAAAACGCGTACTGGCACAGATGATGTGACAACGGTTACAACTAAAAATAACCGATCAGCGCTTTCTGGTAAATGCGTGCGATGTGGTACAAAGAAATTTAGATTTGTGTCTATGAGATCTGATTTAAAAAAAAACGAGGAGGTGATATCGCAGCCAAATTGGCAAAGCTCCCTGGAACCCCATAGGCAAAGTACCCCGGAGAAAAGCACCTCCCAGGATATAGCTACTGTGGACCAGGAACCAGACTTGATATCAGACTCAATAATCAAAATCAACCCAACCCCGGTGAAGAACCAATAAACGCCATTGATAAGGCCTGTCACCTTCATGATGTTGCTTATAAAAGCAGCAATCTGCAAAACAGGCATCTCGCGGATGTGAAATTAATTCATGCGTTAAATGCTATTCCTGATAAATCCTTCAAAGAAAAATTGTCTTCATTTTTGATAAAATCGGCTATGAAAAGTAAATTGATGTTAGGTGCTGGTAATTAATAATATGGAATCAATTTATTATTCCCCAAGAGGATACTGGAGGGGTAAATCAGCAGTCCATAAACTCGCTAGTGCTGCAAAAGTGAAAAAAAACCACTGCGGCTAATTGGTTATCCAAACAGGCACTATGGCAAATTTATCTACCACCGCCTAAACAAATTCAATTCTCGCATTTTGATGTGACCGCTCCTAATGAAGTTCATCAGGCTGATATATTATTTCTGCCACATGATCGTGGTTACAAATACGCTTTAACCGTAGTTGATATTGCAAGTCGATACAAAGAAGCAGAACCGTTAAAAACAAAATCAGCCACTGAAGTCGCTTCTGCATTTGAGAGGATTTATCGACGAGGTCCTTTGCACTGGCCAAATCTATTGCAGGTTGATCCTAGCAAGGAATTTCAGGGTGCAGTGTTATCTACAATGAAACATCATAATGTCACCATACGACGAGGGCATACTGCGCTACATCGCGATCAGGCCATTGTAGAACGATTTAATCGGACGATTGCTGAGCGGTTATTTGGATATCAATACGCAAAAGAATTCATTCAAGAAAAGCGATCCAGTGAATGGGTTAAAAGATTACCATCTGTGATTACTGCACTGAATAACGAGATTACTAGAACAATCAACATGAAACCTATCAACGCGATTAAAAAGAAGTCAATACCCGTACAACCACAAAAAGATTTCAAAGAACCAATTCTTGGTAGTAGTATCATTGTGAGGTACTTATACGAACCAGGAGAGCTTGAAGGGGGTAGAAAAAGGGCTACTGATCCTATTTGGAGCGTCACTACGCATAAGATATCTAGTATAACACGATCAACTGGTAGACCTCCAGTCTATAAACTGGATTCAACTGCCCCTCAGCGGGGTTTTACTCGACAACAACTACAAGTGATTCCCGAGGATACTCAATTGCCACCGCATGGTCTTAACTAGCACCGTTGCGTCTATTGCACTCAAGACAAGTCAACATCACATTATTTCTGACATGACCGAGATTGTTATTTTTTCTGTCAACGGTGAATTGGCGAGGATCCTTATCCGAATACTGCCAACGCATTATACAATTGCAACTCGCGCAGTGATTATTCTGTTGTTTCTTCAAAGTGATTATTAATTTAGCATCAATATCAAATTCTCGTTGTTTTTTTTTTGTCCTGTTGTTTGTAACCGGAGAGTTTTTATCAATAATTTTAACATCAATATCATCCATTGTTGTGTCATTATCATCGAAAACAACTCTTCGAAGTTGATTTATTTTTCGTACTCTGGATACTGCGAGATAGACTAAATTCGACCATTCGATGTGATTATCCACCATCCAAACAATTAGTTAGGTCGTTAGGTCTCCATGTTTCCCAGAAATCATTCATTGGAGTTTCTGAAATCACTTCACGCGCTATTTCGCATTGGATTCTATCCGGTTGTAATCTAATTAGTTTCTTAAATTCTCGTAATCGTTCATCAAGTGATCTATAATCAGTGGTGATTTCTTCATAGTAGTCTACAAAACCCTTTAGCCATTCATGTGGAGATGCACCGACAAATGGTGGTGGTTGGCCGTGATCCCCGTACATGACGACTTTTGTGTTTTTGTTTAACAACCACTCAAGAAATGTTTGTAATACATCTAATGACACTGTGCATATTTCATCCCAAATTAAGATTTCAGGAATGAATTTATCACCCATACGCTCAGGAGTCCATTTGTCACCCTTCCATCGAAAGAAACTATGGTAAGTGCAAGCATTTACCCCTCGTTGTATCATCTCTCTGGCGAGTCTGTGAGTCGGTGTTAGCACAATCATGTTAGAAACGCTAGCGTTTCCACGACGAAATAATTCAATTGCACGAGTTGTCTTTCCTGACCCACCACAACCGTTTAAATAAACTGTCTTATATCTACATACTGGATCAGATACCGGTGGTGCATTAGAAAGTTCTGATTGAATTTCAATACGGTTACAACAAAGATATTTATCATCCATGGCAACGTCTGCGGATTCACAATACTCATGTAGCATCTCCTTTTTAAATCGCCAACGCCCCCAATTTTCTTCGGGATCTGTGAATGCCGCTACAGCTGATTTGTACTTATTGTGTATATACATCGAATCAGTGGCCACTCTAACCGCGGTATTAGGAAATCTATTTATCATCGAAAATAGATTAATAGAAGCATAGGCTAACATTGAACTTCTCAAATGTGTGTACTGGGAATTATATCCATCACAGTAGGTAACAACTGTACCTAATTTCTCACCATTGGATAGAAAAGCATCCTTACGGGATACAAGTTTTCCCTGTTTCATTAAATCCGCTACAATAAAATCGTATTCAGCGACATCTATGATCAACCGCGAAGAGTATTTTGCGTTGTCGTATCGTCCACCCTGGGTAAATTTACCGATTATTCTTCTTCCGAGATCTTTTGCTTGTTCTTTTTTAATGTCAAATAACTTCTTAGACCAATTTATGATTTCTTCTTCACTGAAATCTGGAAACTGTTTTCGTAGTTCGTTGATTATTCTATCTAGATCGGGTTGTGGTAGCCAAACTTCTTTCTGAGCTCGATAGCATATAATAGCCTCGGAAACAATCAACGATATTAGCATACCACAATCAATCATATATCTCAATAGCACTATTGGCATCCAGGCCTTTTCAGATAGGTGTCTACCGAGCCAAACATAACTACACGGATGTAACCCTGTAGCTAATTCAAATGATATCACACGAGCGAATCCGGTTAAATCAAAATCAGGCAATGGTCCATTAATCGCAACACGAGTCATTTCATGCGTGGGGTGTCCAAATCTTTTGAAGTACTCAGCGCATTCCCCATATCCGAGAAAACTTCCGGGATAACACGCGGCTATATCAATTGAAATCATACCATCACGTGAGTATTTCGTATTCCACAGTCCTCCATGACCAAATTTAACGCAACTCAATTTAACATCCTCGAGAAAATCACTTCGTGTTGGACGCCATGAGTTTTTTTCTCTTGCGAAGTGAGCTACCACTGATGGAATAGTAAAACTATCCGTGAGTAGTTTTTCATGGGAATTCTCCGGTGAAAAATCACTAGCGATTTTTCTCATTCTGTTATCTAATTCTTCAATGCGATATAATTCACCATTTGGTTTTACAAATTGATCGAATTCTTCATCACTTCTAAGTAACCACACTGACACAGGATCATCCTTACACAACGCATGAATAGCATCGAATAATCTCTCTTCATAGAAAACATCCCCGACGAACTCCTTAGGGATATATTTCACGGTTCGTTCTCGTGGAAATATTGTTACCGCAGGTGTCCACGCGTGTTGTTATGATCAATAATCTGTATTGGGGCTCCTCGCGATTGATATTTCGGTTCGTATAATACTTCTCCGGTTATTGTTGTTACTGATATTGGGAATTTTAATGATGCTTCTAATTTAGCTATATCAGAAATCTTTGCACCGTGCTGTTTTACCGTTAATTCCCACTCGGTTATTTTTTTTTCGTCTTAGATCAGTTAGTTTATTCCCCCGGGACGCATTTGTGAAGTGTTCTATTATTCGTTCTGCTACACAATTCAGTGAACTAGAATATTTCATAGGAGCTAGTTTTGCGATATCGGGTTTATCATTTAACGGATATATCCCATAAACCATTGCTGTTACGGGATAAGATCTTTCGTAGTATGGCTTATCGATTCCGGTTAGAATTCCTGGTTTGGAATCTCTACTCACAATGACAGCTTTTTTATTCTTGAGGATTGGTTCAAATTTATCCCTAATAATCCATTTGCCATCGACTTCGATAATGAATTTGATTCGGAAAAAATGCCGTTTTTCCCCAACACGTGAAATTATCACTGCTGCTTTTTCATCATTCATGGTAGCGTCAACAACACCATCAATTCGAAATGTTGACCAACAATAAGATGCTCCATCACGCTTGAATTCATTAAAACAGTCTCTGATTTTACTAATCATGGCTTTATCAAGAATTGTATTCTTTGGTGTATTAGAAACTATATCGAGATTGAATTGAGCATCTTTCCAGGGGTAATCTCTCTTGGACGTTTTTTTTGGTTTATCGAGATTAAATTTAGGATTGATTTTCAATAATCTCTTAAACTCTTTCATGTTTCCGTCTCTTTGACGTTTGAGATTAAATCTAGGATTGATTTTGTTACGTTTTTTGGGTCTATCGATATTAAATTTAGGATTGATTTTCAATATTCTCTTAAACTCTTTCATGTTTCCGTCTATTGGACGTTTTTTGGGTCTATCGATATTAAATCTAGGATTGATTTTCAATAATCTCTTAAACTCTTTCATGTTTCCGTCTCTTGGACGTTTGTTACGTTTTTTGGGTTTATCGAGATTAAATCTAGGATTGATTTTCAATAATCTCTTAAACTCTTTCATGTTTCCGTCTATTGGACGTTTTTTGGGTCTATCGAGATTAAATCTGGGATTGATTTTTAATAATCTCTTAAACTCCTTATCAGCATTTTTCGAAGGCGTTCTCCTTAATTCCCTCATGCTATAATTAAAACAAGCATTTAAATGAAAGATTTTTATATAATGAATCACTGCAAGTGGCTTATGATTGGATCAATAACCCCGTGTAACAAATCATGCAGAAATGAGTTCTGTAGGTATCATATGCAAAGCTTTCGTCGTGGAAGCCTTGGTCCGTTACCTTGTATTCTATGTGGAGTTGGGGTCAGGGGAAAATCTCAGTTGTGTCTAAATTGCGGTGGTAAGCGATACAGGGAGTTGAAGCGTTATTATGATAAAAGAATAAAAAATGGACAATCAATCAGAAATTTTGACCCTGACGCTGACAAATTCAGTATTCTTGACGCTGACAAAGTCAGTATCAAGGATAAAATCATAAGAACTCCTCAAGACTACATCGAAAGATTTATCATTAAACCAAACAATGAATTAGACAAACAATAGTATTATGTATACGAATGAACCAAGAATTCAGACAACACCCTGTGATCACAAATTATGAAGCATCCAGTGATGGTGTTGTAAGAAACCGCAGACTGAAGAAACCAGTTGGTGCTGACAATGGTGGGGGGTATTTGAGGTTTGGCGATGGAAAGAAGAAATATCTCAATCATCGTTTCGTATTTGAATGTTTCAATGGATTGATCGAGGATGGTTTTGTTATTGATCACAAGGATTCTAATCCAATGAACAATTCTTTATCAAATTTACGAGCTGTTACACAAAGTGAGAATTTGAAAAGAGGAGAGACTGGAAAATGCTCAAAAAAAGCGAGACCAGTAAAATCTTTGAATACAACAACTAACGAAGCAAAAATATTTCAATCATTATATGAAGCCGGTAGGCACTTCGATATTTGTCCACCCTCAGTACGAAAAGTTGCAGAGGGGATTTATCGATCTGCGATTTCAAAAAGGACGGGACAAAAAGTTCAATTTAGTTATGTCTAATGCGTCATATTTTTCATTTAGAAATATATCATTATTATAGAATAATGAATTCTGAAAACATGAATAGCATTTTATCCGAGATTTCAAAATTGAAAAGTTGGGATATTGAACTATCAGATGGGTTAAATCCTGATCAAATCATGTCTGATTTTCAGGATATTGAATACGGAGTTAACAACAATAAATATATGCTACCAAAGAAGTATGCGCTCATCAAGAGAATTCAGAATTCTATTCGGGACTCTCTCGCATTTTCCAGTGACGTAAGTGTGTTCGCTCCGTTGTATACCATCGTAGAACGAATACGAAAGGAATTGGGGTACGAATACGAATTGAAAAAGGAGGTTAATTCTAAAGTTAGAAACCTACGGGCGTTAATTCAAGAAAATGAACAATTTTGATTGACCATTTATCATTATTTGATTGTGACCGTCCCTCATAGAGATTTTGATTTTTTTTAGCATTTTTTGATTGATAATATTTTCACTGAATAAAAATTGATGGACGGTTCAGATTGATCAAGGGAAAAGTGTGGAAAGTGTGATATTATTTATTTTTATAAGGATTTCCACACTTTCCACAAACCTGATAGGATGAAATAACACTTCTATGATCGTGTTAGGTCGGATTGAAAAATTGTTTTGCAATTGAAAAATTGTTTCTGATTTCAAATAATGGTCAATGAAGCATTAACAACCCCATTGGCTCGTGAACGACTGGATGCAATTAAGAGATTTGTACCAATTCGCGACTCTGTACGGAATAAACTGCAACAACGACAACAAGCGCAGACTGACTTTTCTGTGTCAAGTGAACAATTGCTTACTCCGATAACAAGTGCGACCAAAGATGTGAAAAAGTTAACTGAAGCAGCGATATACGGAGATATTCCTGAGCGAGAACGAGTAAAGAAGGCGCCGCTGCTTGATACGCTTGAAAAGATAGCAGCAGAGACAGGGCAAACACGCGCAGGGATACAACAGTTATCCAGTGATATAAAAACTCAGCGCGAGTATGAACGATTAGCTGATATTGATGATTCTGCGCCTGAAACTCAAAGAGTTTCCACACCTGAACCACAACCTGTTGATGTCGTCACCCCAAAAGGTATCCCCTTTATAGACAAATTCACCGAAGGAGCTATAACAGAAATCAAACAACATAAATTAATAAAACTCGAAAATTATGCAGATTTTGGCATTTTTGCTATCCAAAAATATTATTCAAGGGAAGAGTTTTTAAAAGACGAGTATAAAAACAGTAGAATTAAACGAGACGACTGGGTAGATTGGTTATATAAAATAAACAAGGAGATTACTGGTAATTTGAAAAAGGATACAATTGAGTACAGAACTTTTAAAGCAGGAGTTGATAGCTATGGTATACAAAAACAACAAAGTCGAGGCCGACAAAGGAAATTACTTGATGATAGTGAGGGCGCAACTGGTACAACTGAGGAAACAAGCGGAAAAGGATATTCGATTGGAAATCCAAAGGATTTCAACGCTGGAGTCTTTGACTCTACCACGACATGTCCTGGTAGTGTTATCAATGATATATCACGATTAGAAGTTCTTGTAGGAGGTTTCCGAGCTGGAAATAACTCACCGGAAATAATTAATGAAGCAGCTGATATCTGTAGACGATTATTTCAGGGTGGTATCATGGATATCAGCACATATCGAGATTTCATTGACGAGTTAGCAAATGGGTATCATAGTGACTGAATTGAAAAGTCAATTGAAAAATTGTTTCTGATTTCAAATAATGATCATACACTACAATCATGATAAACCAACCCCCGTCTACGTAGTTAATTCACGGTTTCCGGTTTATAGAGCATACTACGGAGATGGTTTAGGCAATACCATTGCAGGGTTATTTGCGAGAATGGCTCCAAAAGTGATGCCGTTGGCTAAACAACTAGGAATGAAAGCCATTGATGTTATTCGTGATAAGGGTATTAGTGCTGTTGGAGATTTTGCTGGAAAAGCGTTTTCAACTGCGAAGAATAAAATAACATCATTAGTGAGACGAAAAAAGAAACCGGTACCATTGCCATCTACAGCGGAAATGCCTGCAAGTGTTAGTAGAATTATAAATAACGCAGTAGACGAAAAATTAGCGTCGATGGCTTTAACCCCCGACCAAAGCAATATTGTAAATATGATAGCAGGAAGTGGCTTTAAAAAACTACGACGATGAGAATGGAAAAATCGTTTACGATTTCACTATTTAGACTCTGATAAATAGAATAAAATGTTCAAACAGTCACCTGATCCAGCGTTTGATATAGATGCCCCAGTTCGCAAGGATGATTCTGTACGCGATTATCAATATTACGCCTATCATGCCATAGACTCAAATAGTCGAGCAAGAATTGATCTTCAAGTCCATGATACCAGTAAATACTTTTTACCCTGTGAAGCGTTTATCGAAATCGAAGGAGAACTTGTAACAGCTGATGATACTCCTGCTGTACCAGCACCGTATCCAGCTGGTACTCAAGTCGGGTTTGTCAATAATGGTATCATGGCGCTATTTGAGAGTGCTAGATATCTCATTGATGGAAAAGAAATCGAGTCGATAGATCGCGATGTTGATGTGGCTACAACAATAATAGGGTTAGCGAGATATTCCGATGATTATACGAGATCAGCAGGACCCTCTATGATGTTTGCAAAAGATGTTACAAATACCGCTGGTGGAAATCAATTTGTTGTAAGACGACCAAAAAAACGTGATAATAGTGATGCTGGTGTCGAGAATATGATTATAAACAGCGATGCTAATTTCAATCTAGGAGCTGCAACACGAAACTCAATGTTGCAAGGAGCGCGTAAATCATTTTCATGCGCGATTCCACTGCATCACATATTTGGATTCTGTAGAAACGTCAGAAAAGTTATCTACGGGGCGAAGCATACAGTATCGCTTGTACGAAAAAGTGATGATAACGACGCAATCTGGAGGATTCCAGCAGATGCTGTAAATCCCAATGCTGATGCCGGTAAAGTCAATTTAACAAAAATATCATTGTGGATGCCAGTGTTGACTCCAGCAATTACCGCAGAAGAACGATTATTATCATTTATGGACCAAGGAGGAAAATCATTACTAAGTTGGCTAACCGTGAGTACAGATGTTAAACAATCAAATATCAACGGGTTATTCACTTGGAACCTAGCATCAAAACAAGGCGTTTCTGCGCCACGTCATATATTTATTGCGTTACAGGATAACACACGAGATAGCAATCAACTCTCCAGTCATATGATATTTAATCAATTAGGTGTGAAAGACGTCTCACTGAGAATAAACGGCCAGCAGGAACCATCCGAGGATATAAAACTTAATTACACCGAAAATCATATTGCACGAGTTTATCATCGTCTGTTGTCATTTATGGCACGCGACCAAAATGTCGATACTGGTTTGCAAATATCACAATATGATTTTAAAAATCTGTATCCGATCTATTACTTCTCACTGGAACATCTCGATTTGATGAGACAATCTGTTGTTGATATACATTTTAGAGCTAATGTGACTCGTGGTGCTATTGCTGATTATAGAGCGGTTGCTGTCATTCTCAGTGATAAATCAATGCTACTCGAAGGTGTTGGAGGAAGAATGAGAGTGGTAGATGCACCAGTAGAAAATCTTTGATTGATTTTCTCGATTTTTCATTGAATTAGAATCAATCAATTATATATAATGTCATATAGTGCTATTAGTGTTGCGTTAACTCCCGGTCAATTAAAAAAATTGCAATCGGAATCAGCTAAAAAATGTGGAACCACAATCACGTTGAAACCCAACCAAATGACTGGTGGTGCAAATAAACTATCGCTGACAACTCGTCAGGTGAAACATTTCAATGATGCACTTGCAGCCAAAAAAGGTTTTTCAGATTACTCTCTCTGCGGCTGCTATCAAAAATATGATTAAAACAGGCGGTATATTTCCGTTGTTAGCTGCGATTCCAGCATTGATTGCAGCAGCAGCCCCAGCGGTGGCTAAAGCGGCTGCGTTAGGAGCCGTTGGTACTGCAGCAGGAATGGCACTAAAGAAAGCAACTAGGAAAGGATATAAAAAAAAGGGAAAGGGTCTAAGACTACCAGGAACCCCGTATTCGTGGTACAGCGGAAAGGGTCTAAGACTACCAGGAACCCCGTATTCGTGGTACAGCGGAAAGGGTCTAAGACTACCAGGAACGATTTATTAATTCAGGAACCTATGGTTCCCAAATCTTCGATGGTTCCTATGTCCAATTTTGATTTAATGGATGCTGCTAAAAAACTAGCGATTAAAAACTTCAGAGGTGTCTTTATGAAAGATCAATTACCACATCAACCAAACAGCGTTGAAACCGGAATCATTAATTTAGATAACAGCACCGGACCTGGAACTCACTGGGTTGCATACGCTATTGATCCACGTGGGATTGTTTATTTCGATTCATATGGATTAGCCCCACCAAAAGAGTTTATGCGGTATATAAAAACCCTTCCAATGAAGACTTGGTATTCTACGCTACCAACACAAACGATGATTGACCCACCAATATGCGGCAGCGAAGTATTAAATGTCCTTAACGCTATTTCTAACTCCTTGAGTAACCCAAGCAGAAAACCACCACATGTTGTCGTTAATGAATACACTAGTAATCGCTGGAAATCGAAACGATTTTAGAGAGAGAAAGAGTTTTACAATAACATGATTGATATTTGGGGGAGATCTTTGAAACCCAAACCCGATGGCACTGCACCACCTGATTCTGTCAAGGATGTAAAAAAACTAATCAAAGATGAAATAGCTGAGACGTTGAACTTAACAAATGTTGATCCTAATGAAATAGTTGTATTTCAAGACAAACAGGGTAAATTGAAATCCAGTGATGTGTCATTGGATGATATTTTAGTTAAACAACGAAACGCAATCGAGAATACTATCGCGTTATTTTCGGATCAGGGTAAATTGAAAACCAGTAATATTTCTCTGGATGATATTTTGGTTAAACAACAAAACGCAATCGAAAATACTATCGCGTTATTTTCCGATCAGGGTAAATTGAAAACTAGTGATGTCTCTCTGGATGATATTTTAGTTAAACAACGAAACGCAATCGAGAATACTATCGCGCTATTTTCCGATCAGGGTAAACTCAAACCGGGTGTACTCGTTTCGACGATTACAGATCGATTAAAAACTCTCAACGATGAGTTAAACAATTCTGTGTTTGTACTAACAACACTTGAATCCAGAATTGAAGAAAACGGAAAACAGTTTACATCATTTCGTAGAAATATCATTGATAAATTTATTGGAACCCCGTTAGATAAAATTGAAATAAAACTCCCGGATATTAAAAAATCCATCGATGAGACGAAAAACTTCATCGAAGCCATCAAAGGTGATTTTTCGAGGATGATAACAATCATTGAAAAAACAAAAATTCCTCATGAGAAAACCAACAACGTAGTATATACAATCCAACACGGATCATTTGCGTGGACACCTACAAACAACAAATTAGATATCACTGCAACCGTTAAGGGTATTTATCGATTAACACTAGTAACACCATTGACTCAATTTAATATATCATCGTCGAGTTCATCCGGGGTTAATAATACGATTTCAACGATCATCGACAAGGATACAACTGAAAAGTTCACTATAACAGCTACTGATAAAAATTTGATTAGGATTTCAGCAACCTGGTATGTGGAATTCGTAGCGGATTTAAGTAAATAACTAAATTGAAAGGAAAATCGTTCGGATTTCACAATTGAAAACGCTAGTATTTTTAAAATAACAATGATTTCATCAACTCAATGTCGCTAGGATCAGGTCAGAGAATTTCAAAATAGACTCAAAACCCTCGCCGAGGAGTATCAAATAAAAATAAAAAAATACCGACGAAGAAATACCGCGATTGATATTACTGTGTACTCGGTGTCAAGCGTTCTCACTGGCGCGGAATAATACTAGCATCGGTTACAATGATTGCCCCGGTCGTAGTTCCAATTTGCATTTCTGCTGTGGCTACAATCGGGGGTATATCAACCGGGATAGCAAAAAAGATATCATCATGCAGCCAGAGTAAACTGCAGAATTACTTACTTCAATTTCATATTGCATCAACCGCATATTCGCAGTTATCCCTGATGATATCGTCGTCACTCGATAATACAATTATATCAGATAGTGAATTCTCAGCGATGGTCAGTATTTTTGATTCCGCGATATCAAAATTAGAGCGACAACATGAGTATAATAACAATGACAACACCGATGGAATCAGAAAACACGAACCCAAAAAACAAAATGATCTCAATAATATCAACATTACCAGATTGTGAGTTCTCAGTGATGGTCAGTATTTATGATTCCTCGATACCAAAATTAGAGCGACAACATGAGTATAATAACAATGACAACACCGCAGGAATTACTTCAACGAATAGTGGAGAACACGAACCCAGTACAAACAAGCATGATATCAATAACATCAACGAATCCAGAATTCAGTGTGAATTTCCCCTCTCCGGTCCCAGTGAAGGAGATAGCGCTAGCAAAATTACGAGTATACCACAGTTGGCCTAATATCAGATCAAAATCATTTGGTGGTCAACAACCGAATAATTCACTGGTGTTTGCGAATAAGAATAAAGACGACGGTACCCCAGACTGGAACGTCGTTTCGATACCAACAGGGTCATACCAAATAGAACAAATCAATAATGAATTCGCGCGTAGAATAAAATCGATTACTGGAACAGAATCGAAAATCGCTATAACAGTTCATGAGCCGACGCTATCATCCGCAATTGAGATAAGCACAGAAGGATACGTCGTAGATATCTATAACAGCTCGATAAGACCCGTACTAGGATGGCCTGAATTACCACCCCGGGGAGGCGGGGAACCGTTGATATACCCGAACCACAAAAAAATGATTATATCACCGACTGAATAAACCCCGATAATCCAATAAAAAGTTATAAAGATTACCAATCCAGTGAAGATTTTTTTTTATTTCTTCTACTCCCCAATTGAGGAAGAGGAGGAGGGGAGGGGTCAAGAGGGATATTATGTTGTTAACGAACCTAAAATTATCGAAAATTTCACAGCGATGGAATATGATTTTTTACTGTTGTTAATATCCATTAAATCCGGCTCTCTCACCCGAGATGAATTTATCAGCGTTGTAGAAATATGTAACAAAATCATCAATGACATGGAAACATTTAATTCACAAATTATTCGAGTTATACTAGATGATAATCACCCCAAGTCGAGAACAGAGTTTGAATTAACTCTTGGTATCCCCGTTAAAGATATTCCAACATTCAAACTACCAGAATATAACGTACCAGAACTAAAAAAACTTCTCAATGATGCCATCGATGTTGGTTTCAAAATAATTCATGATACGTGGAAAAAAACAGCATCACCGGAAATAAAAATCCTCAAACACAATAATGACCCAGATGGTGGCGGTAGGCATATCGCTCCGTTCAACGTGAATATTTCATCGGTGATTGCGCTCAATTTAGTATGTGATGTTATCGAAGGAAGCTATCAAATTAATCTCGAACGATCAAATCAAGCTCAGCAAGGATATATTCTTTATTCGTTTGCACCAACAGCTCCTCCAGGATTCCTAATTATTGAAAACCCAATTAATCCTGTCTACATGCGATGCCATAATAATTCATTAACCAGAATTAATTTCAAACTCACCGACCAGTCAAATAATCTGATTGATTTACAAGAAGAGGTGTTAGCGATTAGTCTGTTTGTGAGATCCTAAAGACTTGATCAAATCATTTATTATTTTTTGTTATCCCAGAACTGAAAACTTTAGCAGCAGAGAGGGTGGATGACCACATCGTTGCGAGCAAAATTGATTAAAAAATCGTAAAATCTCCGTTTTTGCAAAAATGGAGACTTTTTTTTGGTTAAATGAGATTTGTAGGAAACCTGATATTTTGTTCGAAAACGTTATCTATAGGCCATATTTTGTTCGAAAACGTGATCTGGAAGCCTTATTTTTGCTTGAAAACGTGGTCTGTTCACCCTCTCTGCTGCTTCCGCAGGCCTAAACCAATTTTTCTCCATCCGTGCTGCAACCAGATGCTTGCAGATGTGAGGATAGACGATATATGCTTGTTAATAATTTTCAGACATTCAGGAAAGAGGATTTATGTTGGCGATTGTATTGTCGTTCTCGTAATAATCATGACATAATTTATTAGCAATGGCGAGCCGATTTGACTGCCTAATAATACCAAGCCAGAGAGAAACGCTGAAACATTCGCGTTCATCGACATATCTAGAAAATGGATAGATTTATGAAAATATAAACTTTTAGTGTGATATAACAGAGTCGATTTCACATTCTTATTTCATAGAAACTTTGAGATATTAACAGTACTAATGGAGCTACATTGTCAAATATCTTTAAATATGGACACTAAATAATAACAGAAGCGATGCCATTTAATCAAACCGATTCGAAATTCAATCTTACTCCTCCGATATGCACGTTTAATCCTACAGCTAACAACTACATATTTAGAATCCATTGATTAATCTCTGTCACTTTGAAACTAAGTATCTACGCAGTTTTTCGCTTCATCACTTAACTCGGCGTTCACATTTAATTGCGAGTGAATACTAGATAAATTCGACTCCATTATAATCTGCCAGACATTCATGGGGCATAAATGAATATGCAAATTAGATCAGAGAACAGAAATGAGATAAAGACATGTTGATAATTCATTTACAAAATTTTGGAAAGATTAGGTATTCAATTAGCACCTTTCCTTTCATAGATATTCCTTGATTCTTTTGTTTCGACTTTCAAGAAAACCTTGGTTTATTGAGAAATATATTTATCTTTGCATCTAAACCCTTGCGAGAGGTCATAGAAACAGATCAATCACCATATTTATTTACATATCCATGACAAAATAATTACCTTTCAGCGTATTTTATCAAGAGAAGAATTGAGTTGCACCGATAATTTAGATTATTTTGTTTATAATTCATAATTTAAAAAAATCACACTGATCTCTCAGGATTCCTGTCATATACTTAAACTAATAATGTATGCACCCTTACAGCATTGACAAGAATTAATTCAATATGGCTGTTTGCTAACACATTTCGTGAAACGTATCATTAATACGAGATGGAGTATATATCTTTTTAAAAACATCACTGACTTTGTGAACATTTAGAGGCAGCAAACTAACCTGAACTATGTATACGTGTATGCGTTGCAGTCTTACAAAAATACAACTCTTTAATCAGAAAGCATAACCGATCATTTATGACACTGCTAATGTATATAAAGTTGCAAACTTTCAGAGAAAAATCATTTTGCAAATTCAACCGTGTTTGCTATTCAGTCTAATAATATAAAGTTGTATTGCAATGTTTATGTCATTATCACCACCTACCTCAATATGGCCAAAATTGAAATGAACTTTTATTGATTATCAAATGTAAATGAGTTGCTAAATGATATAATTATATTAAGCTTTAATGTTGCAGTACATTGGTATATTGAGAAGAAAAGACTCCACCATATCCCCAATACATAATGTTTTCACATCAAAGTCCAAGTACAAATTTCACGTTTCGCTCCTTTGTACCATGGATATTTTACAACTGTGTTCTCTCGTAATTGGTATCAGTATGTATCGTTTCAACAGCCTCAAATTCCTAAAAGCATCATTACTTCCTTCTCTCGTACGGGTGTTAATGTTTTTATATGTCAAGAAATCGTTTTCTCACTCATGCAACAGAGAAGTTCAGTTTTTTTGCTAACCTTAATTTTCTTGCCTCAATCTAGTCATCTCAGACCAGTCGTCTCAGTCAAAGTCTCCACGCGCTCAGAACTACTTTTAACACAAAAAAACTAACACAGTTGTCTTCTGCTGCGCCTCGCGTAGTTGTTCTAAATTCAAACAACACCAACAATAAAAATTTACCAAAAACAGTAACTTAAGGTCGACCCATCTTTGAGAACACACCATACAAAACATTTCGATAGCGGCAACTACATACATGCATTATATTTCGAGGTTTCGATATTGTGCTAGCTCGTTCCAACCAGCATGATCATTTGTATCCTATATGCAAACCTAGTTCAGTACATTTTCAGGTCAATATTATTAAATGTATCTAAGGCAACGTAACTAGTTTTAAACACTTCATGTGAAACACATTATATACTGATAGCTACATTTAATGACACTTTCCTGAAAATTGACTCTGCTACAGATAGGATAAAATTCTTAATGATGTGTGAAGTGAACTAAAAGAGAAAACACTGGTCCATGCACATAGACTACAAACTTATATACTTCATTACCTCCCGACTCTCTTAAGAACTACGGAAAATTTAGGAATAACCAGAAATGTGTTATGCCACACGTTCTATTCTAATTTTGTTAAGCATCTCCATTGTGTCACAGTTTAATAAAAACTGTACCTAAACTATTTAATGTCAAAAACTGCACTTACCTGCCAGAATAAATTATTTATCACTCAACACATTAATCCATAAGCAAATTTCACTGTAGCACTTGCCATATTTCAAAGATAGAAACATAAATTTCGAAAGAATCCGTGAATGTGAAAGTTTAGCACGTGCTTATCCGCTAGGGTCTGTATTTTTGGAGGGTCTTTTATAAACAGGGGTAAATTTACAATCAGTATTAAGGACAACACAAGTATATCACAAATACTTTCACCTCCGTCAAAGAAAAGGAGAGCTATATACGATAGTGACACAGATCACTTATTATCCATGAATAATCTAATACATCATGTTACTCTTTGTTACAGCTTGTACTAGCTATAAGTACAGTAGAGCTGAATACCAAAGATTGTTTAATTAAATATAATATAACTGTTCAAAATTGGAACTGATGCAAATTATACAATTCTTTATAATAAATGTTATGTTTTGTCAGTTTTATATAGCAGTCATATATTAAATGTGATAATACCACACTACTATGCGACGTTTTATGTCGTCGTTATTTTTCTTTGTTCACGAGCATAAACTGTGTACTTAGGATCCATTGGTCACACCACTATCCTCATCAACAAATTTATATTCACGCGCCGCATGTAAACATTGGAAGTAAACAATGGGTGAGAAAAAATTCTACGTCGGGATTTGGACCGAGAGGAACAAAGCCCGGTCGTGATGTTACATTATATGTATCCTTACTCGGGCAAGCCTCGTGGGGAGACAAATAATGTAACCCCTTGACTGGGATTTTCTTGTCTCGGTCCAAACCCTAGCATAGATTCTATATACCTAGTGTTACGACTACATCTAAATAAGCTGTAAGAGAAAGGAAGTGAAATGAACAATTTAAGTAAACATCAGCAAACAATTTTTTTCTAAGGTACAAAATAAACGTTCATGTGGAACTTATAGCATTATGAATGAAATCCCAAATATATTCACAAATGTTCAATCTCGAGTATAGAATGGGTTGAATGTTCATAATGAATTGCAATAGTCTTAAATGTCATGATCCATCACAATGTTATCATTCATAGCGTATTTGAATTAGTACTCGATAATTCCAAAGTAAAATTTTTTTAGTCCAGAAACTCATTGTTCTTAAGTACTTTGCAAATCTAAAGATTACAAAAAATTCTTCTAGAAAATTATATTTGAACATAATTATAAACTCTGACTATAGATTCCCAAAGACTGATATGAAACAGGAATTAATGAAGCCTCTATGTATTATACACTTGATGCAATAGAGTGTTCTAGAATTCCCTAGATTTGAATCCTTACTAATTGGAACAGTCCATCAAATTGTAACGGGTTCGTTTCTAAACTATTCAAAGGCATGAAAACATCTTATTTACAAGATACATTCATCGACAAGAGTAATCTATGTAATCATGCTACTTGAAAATAAGCAGTATTTTAAAGTACAATATAGTCATTGATACAAGTTAAGCATAAAATAGAGATATACATAAACTTAGCTGAACGCTCATGTTTACTTCGCTAACTTTACCATAATATACCTTTATTATTTTTGCTTGGCAGATGATCGGATCTGGGATGCGTTTGTATCGTACCGCTCTGACCCCGTCGACGAGGAGTTCGTGCTGAAAAAGCTATTTCCCATGTTGGAGAAGGAAATGAACTTTAAACTAAACATACACTTGAAGGACTTCACTGTCGGAGAGAGTAAGTATTTTATTTGTTTAGCCGTTCTTTTCCGACGGTGGCCTTATTGTCAACGAATGTCACAACGGTCAAGGAATTCACCCTGTCTTAATTCGACGAAGTGTTCTAGTCGACGAAATATCTTAACACTTGTTTTTTTTTCGGGGTCATTTCTATCAGCCTCTTCTAGACGAGACTTAGATGCTATATGGCACAGAACGTTCTGCTAGTGGCAAAACGTCTCACAAACACAAACTAGTTAAGTTCGAGACTCGAACCCGCGCGGACTGAGGTTCGATCGTAGTCATCGGCTAACGTTAAAGATATAGACATCTCAGACACCAGAACAAAGATCTTTTTATCATCCAGCTTCATGGTTAGCAATATCAATAAGAAATGGAAACATACGATTTCTTACTGTATCCAGCTCAATAATGTAAGCGGTTTACCGCTTGTTCGATTGTGTTTTGTTTATATACGCATATAAAGTATTAGTAGCAAACATAGTTCTCTTATAACAGCTGGTCAACAGAATTGAAGAAGCAGTATATGCACATTGTCTGATTTTAACTTGGCCTACATTCGTGTTGACCACACTTACCTCTAGACCACGTTAGTGTCTACAACAGCTTAGATGTCATGGCTATAGTGTTATAGATGCAGCGGTGACAAAATACATCTTATTTCATTCTTGTGAATTATCAAAATTATTTCTCTAGTAAACATTCACGACTTAGCATTAAACCCACGCGTGTTGTCATGAAGTCCACTGAATAAAGATTAATTATTTACATATATTGAATCTATAAACGCAGAGGTAAATATAAACATCACATATTAAAGGTTTGTTACAATATCATTTTTAAATATGAAATCACTTTTATATACCCTTATTTTGATAATGGAAACCTTACATCTTTTAGCAACTTTGCTAGATGAATGTATTGCTTATTGATCATTCTTTTGCCATCTAAATGTTGTGTCGATGGGGAGAAAGGATTTAAAAGAAATCAAACTCATTGATATTCTTTCAAATTTCAGCAATAGCAAACAACATTATTCAAGCAGTTCAGAATAGCAGGAGAACTATTCTTGTCATGTCCAAGAACTACGTGAAGAGCGAGTTTACTAGGTTCGAATATCAGTGCGCACAACAGGAAATGTTACAGAAGAAGCATCGCATTATTCCCATTCTTCTAGAGGACATCACGGACATCAAGGACACAATTGAACCCACTCTCAAGATCATCCTTAACTCTGTGACCTACATCGTGTGGCCAGGTGAGAACAATCCGAAAGAATTAAAGAAATTTTGGAAACGTCTGGAATTGTCCATGCCTAAAATGCAAAAGGTCAAAGACGAAGGGACAAAAGTAAAAGAGGACGTGACTGTCCGTCCGGAAAATATTGCAATCCATACAATTAATCATAACAAACATAACGATGTGTTCAGCATTGCAGAAAATAAATCAAGTTATGCAAGGCAAGATCACAAACTGACAACAAAGGATGACACTGGTCATTTGGGTACAAATGGTTTGAATGAAATATTATCATTTCTTTTATCCAAGTTTAGGTTGTGAATTATTTTATACTGTTGAATTTAGTCAGCTCGTTTTCGTTTTTTTATTCCATTTTTTCTCTCTGGTTATCTACCTTTTCTTTTCTGTTTCTTTAAATGTTATATTCTCATGTCGCTGGTTTCGAATTCATTTTGTCCTGTTTTAATTTTGTTTGGTTTTGTTATAATTTTATAAATTTACGACTGGTTCAGACGAGTTTGCAGTTTTACCTTAAATATTATGTCTTTGACTTGAATAATATATTTTTCAAGATTTGAAAGAAATTCTGTTATAATTTGACAGAACTTCCTGTAACAATTATCAATTGTTTTGACTGTAATTACAGAATAATAATTTAATTTGCGACACGTGCATGAAATGTGGGAAATAGATAAAAGAGAAAAAGAAATACTTCATTGATTTTTTTGTGTGTAAATATATGCATACTAGAAAGTATTATGGCATGGCTATCGCTACTGTTTGCGGCATCAACGCCTGTGACACAAAACGTGTTTCTGTTGGTACAGAAAATTGACCAAATAGCATTACATATATAACGTTTTGTAACGGTGTATTGTTGATGATAGAGAAAATTAAACTCATTGCATTTTTCTTTTTTCATAGTAATGGATAATGAGTACGTCTTTTTTTGAAGACTAGTCATAGCTGTTAACTTATGTAATATCGTTGTATTCGTTCTGCCGCTAAATGACCCACAACATTGCATCTATCAATAATTGAACATCGACGCGAGCCATCGAATTAAAGTCCACATTACCTGATTTGAAGATGTGGTTGACTCGGTATTTGTCCTTTTGATCACCACATTTAAATGATGAGTATCATCTTGAGAAACTGCGCTAGTTTATCGTTTGGGAGAAGTTCTCACAATGAAAACAGCCTGACAGATTGAATGAATTTGTAATATTTGATTAAATGGCGTGTTGGTCTATGTACAATATTTATTTAATCTTATTTTCTACTCATATCTTTCATTTATTGTTGGAAGATTGTATAATACTTTGCAAAAATTGGTTCGGTTTGTGGCGTTGAAAGGTATAAAGCAATTACTTTACTTTGCATAATAGGAACGCATTTTACGCGTTTTTTGAATAATATATTAAATTCCTAGGTAGAAGAATACGTTAAGACATTATGGTCATATATATTAAACGAAATAAGCAACACGTTCTTTAAAATTTAACAATTGATTTAATTTTGAAAGTCATGAATGAACATGTGAGAGGAACATATAGTACTATGAAGTAAATATAAAATAATTATGAGAATAGCTGTCTAAAAGTCCACAAGAATGCAATTTACGTATAAATTTCACAACTGCAAAATGTACGGGTCCGCCAAGAATCGTGACGTTGTCAAAATGGCGTTGTCCAGAGCCCCTTTCAAAAATTCAGAAAAATTCCAAGAATAACAGCATAATCGAAAATGGTTATCCTCTATCAATATTATTTTAACTGTCCAAACAAATGTTGTTCATCTGACATAATATCTAGGTACAGCATAACACACGTCTGCCGACTTGATGTTATAACAGGAACACAAGAAAAAAGAATGACTCCAAAACGGGAATGAGATAATGATTTTTCAGCTGCTCAGTTCTTAGCCACCTTTTATTACGACTGTATTTCACAACATAGACAGATCATACTTACCGATTCGGTGGCCTAGTGGTTAGAGCGTACGCCTCTGAAGCGGGAGGTCGTGAGTTCGATTCCCGGCCGGCCGAGTCATACCAAAGACTTACAAAGATGGTACTAACAGCTACCTCGCTTGGCGTTCAGCATGAATAGATTAGTTTTATGACTGGTCGGCCTGGTGTCATGATAATGTGATTGGGTGGGACATCATGCTACATGTCTGCGGCATGATGCCCCAGTGTTAGACATCAATATAAACTGCCTCACTGCAGACATCGTAGCGATATGAATGAATTTTCTTTAAAGCTACGTTACAAATCATAATCACACACATACACACACACACACACACACACACACACACACACACACACACATCTACGCATTCACATACATTTACCATATATCAGGATAGTAAATGTTAACGCTAACGCTGTTCCGTGCTCGATAACAGGTCTTTAACAGGTGGACAAGTAAACCAATGCGATTGCATAGCAGCTATAAAATGTGTGGATATTGGAAAGAGAATACATGTACTAAAAGCAAAACCATAGTTTACTTTGTTTAGACCGACTCGTCATCATCAAAGTTCCCACATCCGGTTCTTTGTACTCATTAAAATCATTTCAGTCAAGTCACGAGAAAGGGTTGTGATATCACCGTCACTATATTACTATATTTGTCATCACTGTTGATGACATTTATTGATATGTTGTGAACTGCATAAAGGAGCGTGTTACGTTTGAGTAGTAAAGAACAGAACACATTATTTTATCTTTATAGTAAGTAAATGCTACTTCACAGTTTATAGTTTAGTTGTTTAAAAGGTGACGTAGTGATAACCTTCATGTGGCAAATATGAATAAACAATTCTTAATTAAATTTTGTTGTAACCTTTCCAATTTGCATAAGAGATACAACTGGACAATAATTATGAAATGTTAAAACATTTTTCGAACATAATCATACTACATTTTTCTATATTTGGCTATGGAAGTACAATCTTTAAAAGTAGTTTTCTCAAATGCTATTATAAAAGGCCTCATGCAGCGAAGATACGATATGGGCCTTATATTAAGCAGGTGCATAGTTAGTGTTTACAAATATGACGTCAATACCTTCACAGAGATTAGAAATGTGAGACAAATATTATATAATACTCGAATTGTTTCATTGATAAATATTTTGTATCATCATTAATGAAATTAGTGTATGTGGACAATTCAACATGTTAGCTCCACTTGTGTGAAGACTGCTTTGACAATAATAACACTCATTTATTTTGACGAGTGGAGAAGTGGTTTGACACCTGTCAATCCAGATCAGAGCTTTTATTAAGGAAAATCAATCTAAACATATCGAGCCACAAATCATATCAGTGGTTACCATTATCAGTCAGAGCAAGAGTAAACATTTGGTGGTAAATATGCGATCATTCGGGTACATCCATATAACATTGCCATGACATAATACATAGAGGTGTCATGGAGTATGTTGATAGCAAGTTACAAGTCAATTAAAAAGCATTCATTACCGTCTCAAACGACTCCATTAAAACAGAAAGGACAACGGCTACGTCAGAGTAACTCCGATCTCTGACAGGTTCATTACCAAGTGTGCCGAAGTATCTTGAAGCAGAATAGCAATCTCTTCAAACGAATTTAGAGCACAATCAAACCAGAGTTCTAAACATGACATTAAGGGTCTCAGTACTAATAAGCACAAAAAATGATCATCGCCATCAGACCATTTTAACTGATACTGCATCCTCGCAAATACATTACTACCAATGCACTATTGCTACAGAGACAGAAAACATATCACTAACATCTAAATAATCATGACTTAAAATGTCACAGTTAACTCTTAAAACTCAGTTTAATGGACGCCAAGAGTACCCTATATGAACGATTCCAATCGGCAGTTAAACAATTTTAATGGACGCCAAGAGTACCCTATATGAACGATTCCAATCGGCAGTTAAACAATTTCATGGTCTTATTTTGGACTTTTTCCATACCGGGAAGTAAGTCAACTCTAATTTACATCATTTTTGTTCAAAGCAGCAAATTAACAATTGCTAGCCGATGCTTCTGAAAAAAAATGTTTATGCCGCGTATGATTAATCTCAAACAACCTAAAACAACAAAAGAGGCATCTGCCGACATATAGGAATATTGCAAGGTTAGCTACATATCCATGCAACTTCTATTCAACCCGATGTCATAATCTAACCATTTAACATTCTCGGGCACGCAACAGTTTTCCACTCTTTTATTGAGTGCGACTAGTGAGGGGAAGTGTGTGTGTGTGTGTGTGTGTGTGTGTGTGTGTGTGTGAAGGGTTGTGGATAAGCGTGTCAGAAGGTTCTCTTTTTATCAACCAAGCACACTAACCTACAATAGTTACTTCTTTATTATCAATCTTCTGGGCGCTTTTTGGCATGTCTTTTGTATTCATTAACTGGGGCATCTCTTGTCACTATCCAGCAATAGTGTGCAAGCAATGATGGGCTCCAATCGCCCTGATTGTTTCTCCATTGTTGCAATGTCCTGGTGAAATCGCCCGCCGTGCTCGTCACTCACTACTCTGCAGTTCGTTGGGAAAATATCTAGATGAGAGTGCAAACAATGTATGATTAGTGACATGCTGCAACTAAGGCTTTTGTATTGTGCATGTTTTTTTTTTCCATCGAATACTTTCCCAACAAGGGAACGCTCAGATTTAGATGATCATTTTGATGATTTTGAAAATTTCTTTTCGGATAGATTGGTCATAGGATGTAAGCTTATTACGCTTATCTTTCCAAGAACTATCTCTAATTTAGACAAGTGATAACATGTAACTGAAGTAGCTGTCTGTGCCTAATAGCTAACTTCATCAGTGACGCTGTTTTTATTTGTTTTTAAATTGATCGCTTTCATTTAAGGCGTCATAGGAGCACATCCTAAATCATATTTTGACCTTAGTAAGGCATCACAACAAAGAAAGTAAAGGATTCAAGTTTGGCCATGACGAGAAACTGTTGCTTTTAGCTTACTTGAAAAGGAATCTCGTTAAGAGAAGATTCTTCTTATAACTAAAATAACGTTTATTTGTATCTCGGAAAGTATGCTGTTGACTGGAGACTAACCTAGTATAAGTAATAGTTTGCAACTAAGTTCATGTAAATATGTCAGCATTGAAAAACGCTTGTATTTTATCACTCAAAGAAACAAACCCACCATTACTTTGCGAAGAATTTGTTTAAAATGGAGACGAAGTGGCACGCAACATTAATCTGAGGAGTACTCCCTTATCTGTGTGCACAAATGTCAGCCCAGTTGAGAAAAATGATTACATAAAAATAAAATAAAGATGAATCAGAAGAAAAAAAAAATAGTGGGGTTGCGTCCGCACCTGAAAGTGTGGCGGAAATGTCCATTAATAAACTCTTATTACAGAAGATGTTTCTTAAGCTTGAGGATGAGGCAGCCGAAAGACTTCATACTACATACAGGAAGGTAGATTCATTCCTGAATTATATTAAATGCAGTACAGACACTTTTGAAGTCAGGACTTCCTGATATGAGAGAGAGAGAGAGAGAGAGAGAGAGAGAGAGAGAGAGAGAGAGAGAGAGAGAGAGATCATTGATGAGAGGTTGTGGCAAGATCATAATAATGAGAATAATCAGAAGCTCCTGGCCCAAACTGAAAAGATAAAAAGAGTTGGCAACAGTCTTGAAGGAAAACGTTTTCGACAGGGAAAAAGTTAAACGAAAATATAACCTTCTTTTGCATGGGATAAGTAACCGAAAGAGCGAAAACTAGTAACATCTGCAAAATATATAGATAATTTATTTCACAAGAATATTAGGTCAAAATGTAAAAGAGAATTTACTGTATTGTGAATTAAATCCCAAATCGTCATAAACGTTATATTACAAGTTCAACTGTTTTAAGATCCAGTGGTATTCCAATATATTCCGATATTCAATGTGTTGATATGCCTGAAGTCTCAAACGTGCTGATGTTTCAATGGCCTGGATTATGATGATGTGCTTAAGTCTTTTGCTGTATCACAATAATATACAATAATAATACAATCCTTAAAGATCCTTGTCTGAATTCACTATAATTCTAAATTAATGTTTCTGACCAAGAATATTATTGATGATCACTTTATATTTCCATTAAATAATAATTTGAATAAATAACTCCCGCTAAATGAATATAAAAAAACTGAGCACAACAAAAAGACTGATTTTGCTTCGAGATATTAAGGCAAGAATGAATAATTTCTTAAGCAGTCAACATTATATAAATAGCTAAGACACAACAAACAGAACCATGGTGAGGATCAAAAGTTCATTTCTAGAACGTTCTAAGTTGTCAACAAGATAATGTCAATTACAGAACTTACAGTAAAGAAAACATGACAAACATCATTTAGACCATGTTGTACCATGTTAGGATCAAATTTCCAAGACTCAAATTAAGATAAACATGTTTGCCTCCTAATCGATAAATATCCTGATATTTAATTATTAATTTAATCAATAAGAAATATTTTAGCTGTGTTTTATTTTGTTTAAAATATCAATGTCCCCAGTTCGGTAAACATCTACTTGATGTTGTACTAAGGTCAATTACAAATTACAAATATACATCAAATATAATCAAACATAAGCAAAATGAAAAGCCAACTAACAAATTAAAAAAAATTATAAATACATCAAATGATGTTGCTCAATATGGTAATCCCTTATAATGTAATTTGCTTTATTGTACTTTCATCGGATTTTTTAAAATGAAAATTGGCCTTCGGCTTCGCTTTTGTGTTTATGTTTGCAACTGCTTGACTGAAAATGTGAATATATTATATACGTACCAAATTCTAATGCGTTTAATGGTCCGTATAAACAGGTAAAATCATAGTATGCCTTTTTTATTCTTTTTTCTGTCTCTGTAAATATGTATAAAAAGACTGATTATTCTATTTTAATAAAAGTGTAATACAATAAGAGCTTCAATAAAGACAAAATGTTTTTGGGAGTAAAGTAACTCAATTCTATAACACATGATATATATTGAAGAAGAAAAAACAATCAAATACATTAAATTACAACACTTGTCATCTTCCAAAACATTTTATTATAATTCCAAATGACGAAATACAATTTAAGCTAAGTAATCAACTAGTTTTTGAAGTTCTTTTATAGAAATTAGAGCAAATTAATATCTTATTCTACATTCAATGAAAAATAAATAGAGACGACTAGGGGGAAAAGATCTGATTGAAGAGATTACTATTGTATTAAATGATAGTAGAAAATTCGTACCTTTCTGATGGGTGAACAAAACGAATTATAAGATTTACGTTAGCCAAACTTCAGTCATATGATAAAGTCAGTCAAGAGTTATATGTATTGAAGAAGGTGAGGGAAAAGAACAAATATTTTTAATGCATAAAGGAATCAGAAATATGTAATTAAATTGAATTTACTCTTCTACTGAATCACAAGAATGTTTGACTACACAATCATGGAAATCATTGAACCCAAATGATAAAAGTTTATTTGTCTACGCATGACAAAAAGTCTTAAGGGTTGACAACATGAATTGCTGTATGGGTATGAATAGTTTAAACTAAATGATGAAGCACACTAAAAGTAGTTGGATTTTCTGCTGAGAGTTTTTATATTTAATTTTTGCATACTATCTATGGTGAAATTGTGTTTAGTGTAAATAGTTTCCATCGCTAATTTGTCCTTGCCTAAGAAACTCCAGAAAAGTAATTTTTTTCTAAATCGTTGATCAAAGAATTGTACTTTTTATTCAATTACCCACATATGTATTTTAAAATCTTTACCTTTTGATTCTTCTTTCATTTGTTTGCTCCTCATGATTTCCAGTCATCAATAAGAAAAAACATCAGCGTAACGCACTTGACGGTATATTTATCTAATTTATTTTCACGGTGTATGAACATCATCTTTTCATTGCTTAGTTAAAACATTCTATTGTAATAATTGTTCATTAGAAACGATGGACAAATGATAATGTTGCAGTATTAAACTGTATTCGGTCTATAAAACTTTAGTGTACACACTGTTTTAACACAATTAGTAATTCCATAAAATTGTTATAAAATCCACATATGGCTTTGTATCTCCTTCAGCTGTGTTGAACCGATCGTTTTGGAATGCCCACCTGAAAAGAACATAAGAAATATATATAGGTAAAATTTTCTTTCCCGTTGATATGCAAATGGCCACCTAGCTAAACATTAGCTAATTAGTACTAATATCATGTAATCAGCTATCATGGCGATTTCTCATATTATGCCAGATCCAATGAATGCAAGTGTACAACCTTTTAATCCTTACGTTGACAATTAATGTGTGCAATTGTTTTTGTCTAAGTGGTTTCTGTAAACTGTTATTTAAATAGGCTTTTTGTGGCACAGTATCAGTTCACCACTGAGATTCATTCTGAATGAATCAACTGTGATATTTGTTGAAACTGGTAGTCGCTGACATGTCAGTTATTGCCTCACTAGTGAGATAATCATCAAAGAAGCATTTATTATTTCTGTATTTGTGATTTACCGTTTTTGCAATGGATTAATTGTTCATAGTCCTGACAAATGTTTTCATGTTCGTGATCCTGATTACCATTTACAACTACATGAAATCGGAAAACATAAAATATGCTGAAAATATTTAAGTAGGAAAAAGTGTTGGGTCTTTACGTTTGTTTTTGCAGTCGAAAATGGTGAGTTTTAAGAACACTCCTGAAAGGGATCACTGTTTCTTTGTGTCTAATTTTAATAGGCAATTCGTTCGACATTGCTGGGCCCTGGTATGTAAAAGAACGTTGTCCAGATGACATCGTTTTCATAGTGGGAATATTGAGTATACGATTATCATAAGAAGAGCTGGTGTGTACACATGGGTAAGGCCGGATAGGTAATACGCTGATATAAAACGTGTGCGTAGGATTAAGAAACAATTATGTGAAATTATTTATGTTACGACTATTTATTCAATAACTAAGTTACGGACCAACACGTTTAGTAAAACCTAACAAATATTTATCAATGTTATAACATGAAAATTGAAGGGGAGATTACAATCTTATGAATTTAATCCAAGGTTTTCTTCAAAATGTTCCATAGAAGTCCAAAGGAATGAAAAGTTCAGTATAAATGTTTAGATTCAATAATATACAGGTCCACCACCAGTCATGATGCTATCAAATGGCGTTGTCCAGAACTCATTTGAATACAATAGCTTCAGAATAAATTGTTGTCCAATCAGCACTTTCATTTTTCCACTGAATAGTCCAAAGAATTTTCCTCTCAAGTAGCATCTATATAAAACATAATATACGTCTTCAGACATAATGTTACAGCAAGAAAACCTGAAATAAGAATAAACAAACTGCCCAGTATGAGGTTAACGGAATCTATGTTGGGATTTTCCACCTTGACAAGGAAATCCCAGTCAAGGGTTTACATTACTGGGCTCCCCACGAAGCTCAGCCGAGGATCGAGACAAAAAATTTAAAACCGCGACTGGGATTTCCTTGTCTTGGTGCAAACTGACAGATTATTTTTCTCTCCCAATATTTTCCAATTATATTAAAATAACCCTGCACGTATGCAATTTAGTTAAAAAGCTCAAAACACAGTATTATTCATCAGCTATTATTATTGCTTCTCACTCGATATAAAGTCCATTTGGCATTGTACCTTTTTTGAAATGAAAATCTGAATAATTATTAAGTAAAATATAGCTATATATGTTGGGAAACAGATTATTTTGCGATTTATATTTAGCCAACCCAGCACTTATAGTTGTTACCGTTTGTTTCTGTTTTCCGGCACTAAGTTGGATTTTTAATTGTTAAGTCCTTCTAACACTGTTATTCATCTGCTTTGAAAGGAACCACTTCACCTACAGGGTATCGCTTACATTAACTCTTATATTGTGTGCTTTTATTTTATGTTGTTGTTTGTATGTTTATCATTTAAAGATTTTATGGAAGGACAGTGCCAGAATATCCCCATAGATTTATCCCTAATGTACCTGACCTAAAACAATCTAAACATTTGTATGTTGGAGCGAGAAACGCCAGGAGATTCACGACCTAGCTACATCATCACGGAATGGGATGGAAGTGCATTCAAGGAGTGAGAGGAGTGTAATAAACCGACTATACAGTAATAATTCTGAATGGAATGAAATTTATAAAAATGGTTGAGCTCTAAAGAAGCATGTATAAAAAAGACCAAACCATACTGGAGATTTTTATGTAAACATACAATTATTGTTTTTAAAAAATTTGGTTTAGTTATATGGATGAACCTCCCAAGAAAAAAAGATTATTACTCACCACCAGTGGAGGAGGAACAGCCCAAATAAGGAAGAGACCTTAATATTTTAGCACGCAAATTTAAACGACTAACGTATTTTAAAATTACTTTTTTTTAACCAAACCCATTGGGTTCCAATGCGTGTACTAAATACAGGTATAGAAACTAGTGGATCGAATGAAAACGTTAGTGAGATCAATTCATGCTGGCAACAACGCATCAGACAGTTTAATGAGACCGTATCAATGTGTCAGTAGCTGTTTACCAATAATATTATGGATCGTGACATGTTTCGCGCATTGATGCATTATCTTGTAATAGAAATTGATGTTTGATAAAGTTTGAACACCGATGATGAGTTCTTATTCAATTGAAACATTTGGTATTTTAAGTGAAATATATGTTGCGATGCAACATGATACAAATACAACTTCGAATGTTACCTCAATGACTGCAATATAATCAACGAAACCAGAATTTAATATGAAATTGTTCAAAATCAAGGAAGGTCATTCAAGATTGCATTGTTGTATTACAGTTTACATTATATCCGATTGCGGACTTTTGGCAGTGATGGTGTAAATATTTCATTTGTTTTTTTTGGGAACGTACATCGAATAATCACATTGGTGACAGCCAAAGACTAAATTTTGTATACGTGAACATGAACCAACACTCAGTTCTGTCATTTCAATAAAATCTTCACCATATGCGATTCATACCACACGGTTGTCAATAAGAACACTTTTCGGTTCGCTTGAAAACATTTCAAAAATTATAAACGATTTTTACGAATGTATTATGATATCGTCCATAACATTTTCAGGATTGCCCCAACGATTCGAACTATAAACGTAGTAAAAGAGATTGTTGGTTCACATAGAGGCATTATTTGATTAACTTAACTAAACTTGTTCTCGTGTGGTTGACCAAATACAGAGCAATCAGCTTAATGCAGCGAAAAGAAAGAACACTTTGGTGACATTCAAATTGACCATGTCGGAGGTGATGCAATATCAAATGTAAAATGTTTCCATTACACGCAGCAGCTCCATCATTGCAGGCAGCTGCAGCTGCAACTAAAACGGTTAAAAAAGCAGCCACGGAACCGCATCCGAAATGCCATTAAAAAGGCGGGTGGTCAGACCTTTTAGATCCATCGTTAGACAACAGCAAAAAAAGGCCTTCGATTAATTACCAGGAACAGCTCGCAGAATAACTTCGGGCAGCAGAAGTCTTCGACAATACGGTACAGCTCGCAGAAGGCCCCTCCACTGAACAATGTTGATAGCGAAGTATGAGTTTGCACCACAGCTTAAATTTATTAATTATAAACATCGATGACAAAGTCATCTAAAATTGTTTAATTTTACTATATCGTTACAAACTGGATTAGAATGCCAATTTGAGGCCGTCTTGCTGTCAAAGTAGTTGCACGTACATGAAGACAGCCAAAGCCTGCAAACTCTTATTCATTTTTTTATTTGAAGAATGCTTAACATTATTCAAAATATCTACCGTACTATCGCGCATAACATGACCGTTATCAGTGAAAATGGTTGCAGCAGAGAAGCAGGCATGATGGTTGCTTTCATTAAAGACTGCGTCGACACAAACATAGTATCACAATTTGAAAAGATGGTTGACAAGTGGATACATTATTAACAATAGAAACTGAATTCAGCTGGTTCAAAAACTCATCGATGACGATGATGATGCGACAGAAACATTCGTAGATATTAAACTTCGTGGCAACAATACCGTGGTTGACAATGCTAAATTGACAGAAAAGACCATACAAATTAGTACTGATAAAAACGACTTTGTTGTTGTTGTTGTTGTTGTTGTAGGGTTTAACGCCATTGTTAGCACACTGTAGGCTATACATAGTGGCCAGCATTATTGGTGGTGGAAGAAACCGGGAAAAACCCCTGAAAGAACCACCGACCCACGAGAAGCTAGTGGCAAGTGTTCTCACATAACTACATTAGCCGAATCTTAGACTCGAACCGACGCAGACAGGGGTGAGATGGCAGTGATCCGTAACGGAGAGCGCTTTAGACCACTCGGATACTCGGGGACCCGTCTCCTCATATGTAAATGTATTGAGAAACAGTATTCTTTTGTTTGTGAAGCATCTTGAAAGTAAAATTTTATTAAAGAAATTTAGTCATGATGTTAGCCTAATTTCGAACTGAGATTAGCATGCCTGTCCTGCATATTTTAGAATTCATTCTTATTTTTTGTTGTTGTAAAACCACTTCCAAAATGATTTCTCTATTTCAATCACGGGTCTTTAGTCCATGTTTACTGTCAGAAAGCTGTGCAAGCTAGAAGTTATCTTCTTTAGCATGGTTCTATCAGACAGCCTTGTTGTGATGGAGATGAGCACTAACTGTTTAGTACAAAAAACTATTTTTTCAAACCATAACTTTCAACAGCTTGCTGTGGCGTTTTGATAATTCATACCATTCTTATGATCCTGTTTTTAAAGGTGTACATTGTCTTTTTCAAACTAAAAATTTCCATCGATCGCGTAGTACAACTCAACATTTATATGATGAACATGCAAAGGTTATGTCATCATATCTTGTGTCTCGTCGTCTCTTACACCAGAACGCTAACAATTACCGTAAGAGAACACCAGTACAGAATAATACACTCTTCCCGTATTCAAGAATAATAAAGACAAAGTCATTGGCACAGTAAGACTAGGTGAAAAAAATCAAACATTTATTGGCGCAGTTGTATTGGATTTACGTGAGCGCAAAGGAATACTCACTCAAATGTTTCTTCATAGCCTAACGTCAAGCTTACATTAATTTTGGTCTCAAAGAAGTGTGTGTTTCTGTGGGGGTTGGGGTTTGGGATTTTTTTTATGCAGCTTTAACAATTGTTCAGTTATATCGCTACGATGTCTGCAGAGTGACAGTTTTTTGTGATGTCTAGCGCTGAAGCATCATGTCCCACCCAGTCGCATTATCCTGACTCAGGCTGACCAGTCCTAACACAAACCTATTAATGATGAATGCCAAGGGAGGTAGAGGGCCCCAAGTGGCCGAGTAGTCTAAAGCGCTTTCAGTTACGGATCACTGCCCCGAGTGGCTGAGTGGTCTAAAGCGCTCTCCGTTACGGATCACTGCCATCTCACCTCTGTCTGCGTGGGTTCGCGTCTAAGATTCGGCTAATGTAGTTATGTGAGAAAGACTGCCAGTAGCTTCTCGTGGGTCGGTGATTCATTCTTTCCGGGGGTTTTCCGGGTTCTTTCTCCACCATTAATACTGGCCGCCATGTATAAGCTATATTGTGCTGAAAAATGACGTTAAACCATAAAAAACAAACAAACAAACAGTTCACTGCCGTCTCACCTCTGTTTGAGTGGGTTCGAGTCTAAGATTCGGCTAATGTAGTTATGTGAGAAAGCTAGCCATTAGCTTCTCGAGGGTCGGTGGTTCTTTCCGGGGGTTTTCCCGGGTTCTTCCTCAGCCTATCGTGTGCTGAAAAATGGCGTTAGACCCTACAACAACAACAACAACAACAACAACCAAGAGAGGCAGCTACTAGTACTATTTTCATAAGTCTTTGGTATGACTCGACCGGGGTTCGAACCCGCGAACACCCGCTTCCGAGGCGGACACTCTAACCAATAGGTCACCGGAGAGGAGCAGTCTCTGAGAGCAAATGAAGACTTGATCTAAACCAACAGTACATCCTGATATAACTATCCTCTAGAGCGAAATTTATAGACTGCGATGTGACAACTTTGCACAAAAGTATAATATCGGACAAACGTTCATAACTCAGTACATTCATTTTTATCCGATTGATCATACGGTACTGTATACATTGCACATAAAAGAATGCATCAGGATAAATTAATATCTGCAACTAATTTAGTTATTTTATCCAAAATAAACTCTTTAGTAGAGATATTTTGATAACTTGCAGGAAAAATCCAACAGTTAACATATAAATTAAGACAAACTAACGGAGAGATCGATTATTGACGATGACCTTGGCTTGTCCTTGGTACGGAAGAAAAAGGAAAATCAGTTAAACAAGTCATTTCGCGGTGGGTTTACAGTGTTCAACTTGTCTAAATAGAAAATGTAAAAACTTCAATATAGCCGGCTGAAAAACGAATACAGTGAAAAAATTAGATCACATTTAATTAATACAGTTCCATTATGTACCTATATTGAGACAGGAAAGGTATACATGTAGTAACAAAACTGATGAAATCAAGCTATACACAAAGGACTATACAAAGGAGAAAACACCTGGTAGTCAACAAAGGATTAATAATTTAATTTTGTGGGTTTGTTAAATTACTGCTTCATTTACAACAAACAAAGATGAAAACAAAGGATGTAAAGAGATTTTAAAAATGTGTAATCATCCATCTACATAGATTATTCACTTAGTACACAATAACATTTACAAAGAAATGAATTTACTACCGTCATAAAATTATGAGACACCTGAGATGTAACTGATTATCTCTGCATGGCCTAAAACGTATTTATGTTTTGGCTCACAATCTAAGCTTATTATCTTATGGACAAATAGGTTTTTATACTGAATGGGAAACTATAAACAATAAAACAATAATAAGTATTGATATAGTCTGTTTTATTACTGGAATAACGTGGTTTTCTCCAAACACATATTCCAAATTTTGCTTTTTCTGTAAATCACTACCAAAACACATGCATTTTCTTGAAACCTCACGGAACAGATATATCGTTTTGTAGGTACACATTTTACAATCTCTTCCATTAAGCGCTGGTTATTAATTGGGCTTGTTACTATCTTATTTACAAGCTTCAGTCATATGCAAAATATTTTGTACCTTGTCTTGGGATATATCAATCAGCAATTGTAATAAGAAATCTAATTTAATTTCAGGATAACTAACTATAAGACTATTTCCCAGTCTTATATTACAAAAGCCAAATTTAGGCTGGATGTAACTCTTTTAAAAAGTAACGTTCTACTATATTTGAAATCAAATATTTTAACTTGTCTTAATTGCCAAAGATAGGAATTAGTTTTTTTTTTGTAAAGCGACTTATATGGGAAAAAACGAAATTATTGTCAACAAGATTACCAAGAATTGTGTCCTTGGAAAATACTTTCACTTTTCTTTATTACAGAAAAGGCTCAATACATTTTTTAAATTAAATTTTGCTCTTTTTAGCTGCATTAATATTAAAGAAAGCTTTATTTAATCTGTATTTACAATCATGCTATGTTTTTCTTGCATCATATTTAAAGCTTGTGAAATTTGAAGAATATTTTCTTTTTCAGTTTCGTAGCTTTGTTCATCAGATAAAGTAGTATCATCAGCATATGGATGAGTTAATGATACTGTATTTCCAAGTTAATGATACTGTATTTCCAGGTTAATGATACTGTATTTCCAAGTTAATGATACTGTATTTCCAAGTTAATGATACTGTATTTCCAAGTTAATGATACTGTATTTCCAGGTTAATGATACTGTATTTCCAGGTTAATGATACTGTATTTCCAAGTTAATGATACTGTATTTCCAAGTTAATGATACTGTATTTCCAAGTTAATGATACTGTATTTCCAAGTTAATGATACTGTATTTCCAGGTTAATGATACTGTATTTCCAAGTTAATGATACTGTATTTCCAAGTTAATGATACTGTATTTCCAAGTTAATGATACTGTATTTCCAGGTTAATGATACTGTATTTCCAAGTTAATGATACTGCATTTCCAAGTTAATGATACTGTATTTCCAAGTTAATGATACTGTATTTCCAGGTTAATGATACTGTATTTCCAAGTTAATGATACTGTATTTCCAAGTTAATGATACTGTATTTCCAAGTTAATGATACTGTATTTCCAGGTTAATGATACTGTATTTCCAAGTTAATGATACTGTATTTCCAAGTTAATGATACTGTATTTCCAAGTTAATGATACTGTATTTCCCACTTGATTATACTGTATTTACAACTTAATGATACTGTATTTCCAAGTTAATAATACTGTATTTCCAAGTTAATGATACTGTATTTCCAAGTTAATGATACTGTATTTCCCACTTGATTATACTGTATTTACAACTTAATGATACTGTATTTCCAACTTAATGATACTGTATTTCCAAGTTAATGATACCGTATTTCCCACTTGATTATACTGTATTTACAACTTAATGATACTGTATTTCCAAGTTAATGATACTGTATTTCCAAGTTAATGATACTGTATTTCCCACTTGATTATACTGTATTTACAACTTAATGATACTGTATTTCCAAGTTAATGATACTGTATTTCCAAGTTAATGATACTGTATTTCCCACTTGATTATACTGTATTTACAACTTAATGATACTGTATTTCCAAGTTAATGATACTGTATTTCCAAGTTAATGATACTGTATTTCCATTCCAAGTTAATGATACTGTATTTCCAAGTTAATGATACTGTATTTCCAAGTTAATGATACTGTATTTCCAAGTTAATGATACTGTATTTCCCACTTGATTATACTGTATTTACAACTTAATGATACTGTATTTCCAAGTTAATGATACTGTATTTCCAAGTTAATGATACTGTATTTCCAGGTTAATGATACTGTATTTCCAAGTTAATGATACTGTATTTCCAAGTTAATGATACTGTATTTCCCACTTGATTATACTGTATTTACAACTTAATGATACTGTATTTCCAAGTTAATAATACTGTATTTCCAAGTTAATGATACTGTATTTCCAAGTTAATGATACTGTATTTCCAGGTTAATGATACTGTATTTCCAAGTTAATGATACTGTATTTCCAAGTTAATGATACTGTATTTCCAAGTTAATGATACTGTATTTCCCACTTGATTATACTGTATTTACAACTTAATGATACTGTATTTCCAAGTTAATGATACTGTATTTCCAAGTTAATGATACTGTATTTCCAAGTTAATGATACTGTTTTTCCAAGTTAATGATACTGTATTTCCAAGTTAATGATACTGTATTTCCAGGTTAATGATACTGTATTTCCAGGTTAATGATACTGTATTTCCAAGTTAATGATACTGTATTTCCAAGTTAATGATACTGTATTTCCAAGTTAATGATACTGTATTTCCAGGTTAATGATACTGTATTTCCAAGTTAATGATACTGTATTTCCCACTTGATTATACTGTATTTACAACTTAATGATACTGTATTTCCAAGTTAATGATACTGTATTTCCAGGTTAATGATACTGTATTTCCAGGTTAATGATACTGTATTTCCAAGTTAATGATACTGTATTTCCCACTTGATTATACTGTATTTACAACTTAATGATACTGTATTTCCAAGTTAATGATACTGCATTTCCAAGTTAATGATACTGTATTTCCAAGTTAATGATACTGTATTTCCAGGTTAATGATACTGTATTTCCCACTTGATTATACTGTATTTACAACTTAATGATACTGTATTTCCCACTTGATTATACTGTATTTACACCTTACTGATACTGTATTTCCCACATGATTATGCTGTATTTACACCTTAATGATACTGTATTTCCAGGTTAATGATGCCGTATTTCAAAGTTAAATATACTGAATTTCCGTGTTAATTATACTGTATTTCCAACGTAATTATACTGTATTTCCTTCTTGATGATACCGTATTTCCAACTTAATTATACTGTTTTTCCAACTTAATGGTACTGTACTTCCATGTTAATTATACTGTATTTCCAAGTTAATAATACTGTATTTCCAAGTTAATGATACTGTATTTACAACTTGATAAAATGTATTTCCAACTTGATAATACTGTATTTCCAACTTAATGATAATGCATTTACAACTTAATGATAATTTTTTACAACTTGACAATACTGTATTTCGAAATTAATGATACTGTATTTCTAATTGGATTTTCAATTTATTCAAAGAAACTAAAAAGAAAGGCTATTTTTTGTTTGTGGAATAATCTGTTCCAAACATATTCGATATAATTCATTTATAGATCTTAGCGTCATTTTGCTAATATTACAATTTCGGACATTCACTAAGAGCCCACCGCCTGCTGTTTTCCTGTCTTCATGAAAGTTCCGGAAAGATGGCCGCCATCGCTTAACTGCTCGAGATAGGCTCTTCCGATTTTGTGCCATATTTATGATATTTGTGCTTGTTCTCTATCATCGTCTACATTATTATGTTTCATCATGCATTGAATGTTCCGTTCGTATGTGTTAATTCGTCTCCTTGTTTTGGAAACGAGAACAATTAGAATATTTATCAGCTGTTTTGTCCCAATGTTAAGACGTCATTTGTTTTTTAATGAACCGCCGTCACGTGACCGCTTACAATACTACGGACCCTCATTAATTGGATTAAATGACCACACCTTGGTACTAGATACTACATTGGGCTCAAGACTAAACGAACTGGGAATACATTCATCATTTCTTAAATGTAAACGGAAGCGAAAAAAGAAACGTTCTTTCAAAGATGGCCGGCGTAGAACAGGAAGAAGAATTCCAGTTATCTCCCTTTCGCCCGTAACAGATAAACAACTTAAAAATTCTGCCGTTAATTTTAATAACCTGGTTCAAATTACTCTTAAATCGTCAACCGTTGTGTCAACTGTCCCAGTGATACCACTACGTACTGCATTATTCAACGCTCAATCAGTTGGATCACCGGAAAAGCGCACATAAACTGTTAATTTTATCAACGACCAGAATATTCACGTCTTCTTCCTGACAGAAACTTGGTTACATTCCGCAGGTGATGAATTTAAGTGTGCGGATTTAACACCCAGCGATTACTCCATCAAGTCGTTCCCCGCAACTCTCGCGGAGGTGGAATTGCTGTAATTACAAAGAATTCCATGATCAAATGCCTTAAGTACAACACAACCTTCAATTTCTGCCACACATCGTTTGAACTAGTTCAAACAACGCTCACACCGGAACAAAAGTCAGTCCATTTTTTTGTCTCTACCGTCCTCCTCCTAGTAGAAAAAACAAGCTGACTGAATCTCTATTTTTGAAGCAGTTTCCAAATCTTCTAGAGTACGGAAATTCGAAAGGTGGCAACCTAATTATTCTTGGAGATTTCAACTTTCACTTTGACTGTCCTGGTAAACCATACATGTCAAAACTCCTAGATTCCATTCATCTTTTCAATCTTAAACAGTCAGTTAACCAACCTACCCATAAATTTAGTCACATTTTAGACTGGTTTCTTTATAGATCTGATGATAATATTCTGCAATCCACCCTTGTATCCCACGAACTTGCATCGGATCACCTCTGCATTGTATGTCATCTCGACGTATCAGTCCCAAACTATCCACCTCTGTTTGCTACTAAGGGAAACCTCCGTATGATAAATAGAACCAAATTCATGCATGACATCCAAGAAAACCTAACAACTTACATCCAACAGCGGAACAACTTGATAACTGCCTGCGTTCATTGCTTGAAAAACATGCCCCAGCCACCAAATGCAGAATATCAATAAAAAAAAGTGTTCTCCATGGTATAGCAGTGTTAGGGACCAGCTTGGCACTGCTAAAAGACATCGCCAAAAAGCATGGAGGCTTTTGCTTTCCACCAGACTCACTATTCATAAACAAATCTACGAAGCCGCTAAGAAGAACGTCACAAACATAGTCCATTTAGCCAAATCATCCCACTACAGTACTAAGATCACGGAGTGTTCCAGCTGCAAAGAGCTCTTCGAGATAACTAACAAACTAATGTCAAAGAACAAATGTACACCACTTCCAACAACCTTCTCTCCACTAGACCTACGAGACCAATTTGCAAATTTCTTCGATGACAAAGTACAAACCATTAGAGATTCGCTTGACAGCACAATTTCAATTGATTCGTCCTCATACAGTTATGATGCAGAATTTCAGCGACAACATTTAGGAGCATTTGAACCTGTTTCTATTGATTTAGTACGGACAATCGTGATGAAAAGTGCACCAAAATCTTGTGAACTTGATCCAATTCCTACATCACTGCTGCTTGAGTGCTTAGACCCAATATTGCCTTCACTAACTGATGTTATTAATATCTCTCTCTCATCAGGGGAATTCCCATCATTTTTCAAAACTGCCATCGTAAAGCCACTGCTGAAGAAACCAACACTGGAACATAACGATTTAAAGAACTACCGCCCAGTTTCTAATCTCCCATTCATATAAAAAAATCATAGAAAAGGTTGTTCTAACTCAACTTATATCTCATTTGAAATCAAACAGTCTTTTTAGCAATGAACAGTCTGCATATCGCCCTTGCCACAGTACGGAAACTACTCTTCTGAAAGTATTTAGTGACATTCTCTCTGCTTTGGATAGTGGAAAGATTACAGTCCTCACTCTCCTGGATTTATCTGCAGCCTTTGACACAATAGACCATGATATATTATTTCACCGTCTCCAGCATGTATTTGACATTCAGAATATAGCCTTACAGTGGTTCAAGTCCTACTTAGTCAACAGGACACAAATTATATTTGCAAATGGAATACACTCCAGCCCAGTTAACGTATGATGTGGTGTTCCACAGGGATCTGTTCTTGGACCTGTTCTCTTCATTCTGTATACTCAGCCGCTCTCAAATGTCATAGATCATCACCCAGTGTCGCACCAATTGTATGCTGATGACACCCAAATATACAAGTCTAGCCACCCAACTGACGTTGATGGAGTGGAGAAGTGCATTTCTGAGGTGAATTCATGGATGACATTTAACAAGCTGCAGATGAATGATGATAAAACTGAGGCTATTCTGATCACAACACAAAGACTTTCTCATTCACATCCTTTACCTCAGACAATAAATATCAGCAACATCAACATTAAATTCTCACAGTCAGTACGGAACCTAGGCGTTACTCTAGACAGTACTCTCACATTGCACCAACATGTCATGAACATGTGCAAGGCTGCATTTGTTCTCTGTGCTGTTTCAATGATAGACTCCAGTCCAACATACCTATCCAACCTCACCCATGTGTATACATCAGCTAGATCCTTATGCTCTTCTTCTGATAATCGTATACTCATTGTTCCCAAGATGAAAACAAAGTCATATGGACAGCGTTCGTTTCCACACCAGGGCCCGGCGACGTGGAACGAATTGCCCATTGAAATTAGACACAAAGACACAGTGGTCCCTTTTAAGAGTGCTCGTAAGACTCACCTGTTTCGACTGCGGGGACAAACTTAGCGACCTAATCATGTTTTGTATCTTATATGTTTTCAGCATGTTTTTATGTTTTCCAATTTAATTGTTTTTGTCATTTGTTGTTCTGTAGTGTAGTCATTGGAGGCAGAATAATAACGAATCTGCGCTTTGCTGATGAACATCGATGTCCTTGCAGGAAATGAGGAGGAGCTAGCTCAGTTGGTGGAAAAACTGGACAGGACAGCTGCTGCTTTTGGTATGTAAATCAGTGCAGAGAAGACCAAATTGATGCCCAACAACACCAGTGGCAGCAGCACTGACATCATGATTAGAGGCCAAAAACTGGAAACAGTTAATAGATTCAAGTACTTAGGAGCCATCGTGTCAGACGAGGGATCGAAACCAGATATATTGTCCAGGATTGCGCTGACAATAACAGCAATGGCAAGGCTGAAGACAGTTTGGAAAGACAGAAACACCTCAGTCAGCTCAAAAATCAGACTGATGCGCTCCTTGGTTGCATCTGTATTCCTATACGCCTGTGAGTCATGGACCCTCACAGCGGATCTCGAAAGGAGGATACAAGCTGTTGAAATGAGATGCTTTCGAAGGTTGCTTAGCATTGCATATAGAGATCATGTCACGAATGAGGAAGTGGGAAACAGAATTACAAAGGTACTGTGCAGGGAGGGCGAAGGAGAGGAAGACAGAGGAAAAGATGGGAGGATAACATCTCAGAGTGGACAGGACTGAAGCTGAGTGACACAGTGAGAGTATCAGAGAACAGATTGGAATGGAGGAAGCTGGTTGTCAGGTCATCAGTGGTGCCCCAACGGTCGGCAAAACTAAGGGATGGATGAATGGATGGATGGATCGATCGGATAGATAGATAGATAGATAGATAGATAGATAGATCATATCCTTATTGATGGTGTAAAGCGCTTAGAGCTTCGAAAGATTAGGCGCTATATAAAGTCCTCATTGTTATTATTATTATTATTATTATTATTATTATTATTATTATTATTATTATTTCTTAATTAATTGCTATCAAAACATTGTCAAAATCATTCTCCTTTAGCATTGTTTCAGAAATTACAAGATATGTATATTATTTTCTGGTGATGTAATCACAAGTCTTACTTTATCTTTTTTACCCGAATTATTTGGATATTTATATTTCATTTAGCAATACATTTCCTATTGATCCCTAAGTTCAATACATTGGGTTTTAATTAACCACTCAAGGAGATAGCATTACTTTAAAGCATGTGATCATTAGCAGCATCTGTATGATTTTGTCATTGTTCATATTTTGCTCAAAGGTTTTCACATTGCAGTATATTTCCAGAATGCTGCTTTCAGATTTATAAACATGCTTATTATTGTCAGTGGTATTGGAAGTATTACCATCAATAGTATAGATATTATGTTCCTTTAGTCGGCATTATTTCCTAACCCCTATTTTCATCAGTATAATGGAATGTTGTCTTATGACCCAAAGCGCGGCAAATACAATTAAATGTGATAAACGACAGAACACAAATATTGAACATATCCACCGATAATGTACCAATAAATAATGTTCCTCAATAACATGTACTCGTTTTAATACACTTAAAAGATATTTGAAATTGCTTTAATTCACACAATTATTAATATTATGTAGTAACTTAAAAAGTAACATTATTTGCATCGATGAAATTTTCTGTCAACGGTAGCAAATATATAGTCATAATCTTTACTGCCGCAAACAATAAAGACGGATATTCCGTAACACTTTCTAGTGATTATATATTTACATTCGGAATATACACTGAGCATTTATTCTTCTCCTTTCATGCACATAGCAAACGTTTATTCATCAACAAAACAAATGTTCTTTGGGTAAATGCGCAAATAATGCGGACTTTAACTTTGCTTTGTAATCCTATGCAACACAATAGGTAAATGCACATATACCTTAACTTTGCTTTGTAATACTATGTAACACATTAGGTAAATGCACACATACAGTGGACCTTAACTTTGCTTTGTAATACTATGTAACACATTAGGTAAATGCACATATACCTTAACTTTGCTTTGTAATACTATGTAACACATTAGGTAAATGCACATATACAGTGGACCTTAGTTTTGCTTTGTAATACTATGTAACACAATAGGTAAATGCACATATACAGTGGACCTTAGTTTTGCTTTGTAATACTGTGCAAAACAATAAGTGTATTGATAAAACCGCCACTTCTGTAAAGGTTTAAATGTCCAGTGCATGTTTCAAAATCTGAAAAAGTTAACATATGAATTGAAAACTGAGTTTTCTCATTAAAACAGATTTATCATTTTCTAATTCAAAACATTCTAAGACGAAATTAAATAAAGGAGTAGAGAAAATGATTATAAAACGAGGACACAATGGACACTGCAGTTCAAGAGTGAGCTAAGATATATATATATATACATATATATATATATATATATATATATATATATATATATATATATATATATATATATATATATATATATATATATATATATATTATAAAGCAAGTATAAAAGTATAATAAGAAGATAAACGAGACGTCCGGAATGGGAATTCAGCAACATGTAAGAATTTATATTTTACAACTGGCTTTGCTTAAAGTACTTGCATCCACACAAATAGAGACACCATTTTATTATCTTTCTGTTGTTATCTGTGATCAGTTTATTTTTATCCTAAGGCTGACCATATTGCATTATTTATTAGCATCCTTATCGTGGATCATGATACTTTCCGGTCGTAATGTCCCCATGTCTTTGACTATTTGCCGCTTCGGCATGGACAATTCCAGACGTTTCAAAAATGTCTGCAACTCTTTCGGGTTGTTCTCACCTGGCCACACGATGCAGGTCACAGAGTTAAGGATGACCTTAAGAGTGGGATCAATTGTGTCCTTGATTTCGGTGATGTCCTCTAGAAGAATGGGAATAATGCGGCGCTTCTTCTGTAACATCTTTTGTTGTGCGCACTGAAATTCGAACCTAGTTAACTCGCTCTTCACGTAGTTCTTAGACAACACCAGAATGGTTCTCCTACTGTCCTGAACTGCCTGAATAATGCTGTTGTTGTTTGCGATTGCTGAAAATTGAAGACGATTGAGGGTTTAATTTTAGTATCTCCTCTTCAATACAATATTTTGATGGAAGAAGAAGATGGAGCGAGGAGTGGGGATTATGCTATGAAAGTGCATGGAAGTGTTGCTAGAGAATTTAGATGTGAATGTCGATTATTAAATTAACTGAGGCTCGTATAAAGATGAGATTTTGTATAGTTTAGTAAGCAATAATTATGTTTAGTGTATTGCCAGGCATTTCTAGTACTTTCGTGGCTTCAAATAAGTTTACAAAATATTGAAACGAACAAAAAAAAAATATTTTTACAAATTGGAACATGATATTAATGACGTGAAGAAAAAGGGTAAATTCTGTTAATAAATTAGCATGCGACCAATTTTCAATTCATTTTTACGCAATGTCGCAGTCAAAGATATATCATTCGTAGATATATCATGATCTGTATGAAACGTAAAGCTAGGAAATCACATACTTTCTCCGACTGCAACGTCCTTGAAAGTTATATTGACTTTGAAGCCCATCTTCTCTAACATGGGGTACAGCTTTTGAAGCACGAACTCCTCGTCAAACGGGTCAGAGCGATACAACACTAATGCATCCCAGATCCGATTATCTGCAAAACAAAACAAAAATAAAGTAAGCCATATAAACCTAATAAAGTCGGGCTATCATCTAGATAAGAAAATGGTGACATTTCAAAACACTAAACTTTAATGAGATAATTATGTATTGATGGTTTCAGGAATTTGAGAATTGTGGAACTTTTTTTTTCTCAAAAAATTTTAATTATTAGGCTATGTATTGTAAAACAAAAGGTTTGAAGGAAGAATAAAGTAGCAAACTACTGATGGTAAAGTGAAGTGAAGTCTGCATTGGAAGCAATAATGTATTGATACTGTGCACCATACTGATTGCATTGGTAGCAGGAATGTAAGAATATTGGGATCCTGATCGAATGCATTAGTAGCAGGAATGTAAGGATACTGTGATTCATATCGAGTGCATTAATAGCAGGAATGTAGGAATACTGCGATCCGTATCGAGTGCATTGGTAACAGGTATATAAGGATACTGCAACCCATACCGATGACATTTTCACTAGAATACCGTATACCATATCGTGCCCTTCTTTTCGCGATGTGTACGTCACAATCTTAGTAACTGTGCAATACACACATTTATTGAAACTTGAAATTAAACAAAATTGAAAGATGTATTGAATGGTATAGTTGTTTTTTTTTAATTATCTGGTATCAATTTTCTTTTAAGTTGTTTAATCATATTGCATAATGTATTGATAATGAAAGGCACTTGGCTTGCATTCAGTGCTAAAAGGAAAACGCCAATACTATTAACTTTTCACGGAATTGTGATGGCTTATTGAAGTTGAGTATTAGTCATTTTAATGGAAAAAACGTTCAGAATAGCATCAGGGCATATCTCGTATCTGGTATGGATCTCATCTCAACATTAGTTTTCTTGCACTCTCTTAAATGGCAGGAAGTCTGGAGATAAAACATTAAGTCATCGTTTTATGAAATTCGTGTTATTGCAAGGATGTAACACAAAGACGTGAATAGATTAATCTGTGGGTGTTACTTTAATGAAAGGGTCTGAATGACCTGTTCTCAATAATTGTGTTTCAATACTTGTCAATTTTTCTTTTACAGCGATTTATAGTATGTCTGCTTTGAGATTAGTATAAGTTAAAACGGAATGACATTTGATATTGTTTGAATTGACACGATTAATAATAAATTAGTGACATGCGCAGGAAAGATGTTGGTTGCGTTACGACTAGATGAACTTAAACTAAGTAACAGTAAAAACAAAACCAATAAGTTTAGTAAAATAATTTAGGCATGGATACATATTAATCATTGAAAAATTGGCAGGTGAGATAAGAAGACAGTATTTTACAATATGTCAGTGTCAAGTGGATGTGAAAGATACAGAAAAGCGTGCAGTTTTCATGGACATTAGACTTGAAAAAATTACGTGTGGAATATAATTGTTAGGAAATATTTAGAAAGCATTATTGTAAACAAAAATTCATGTCTTTAATCAAACCACGAAATACGTTCAGGTCGCATGACATTGTATTCATTACGGTCGCGATTTTTAATGACTCTTAAATATTTTATTCGCGTTTAACAAGAGCGTCATTTCCGATTTAACTTCCGCCCCTATCCCACTGCTATGAAACTTGATATTTTCGGCTCCTATTTTATTTACCCCTGCAGGGTAGGTAATGGGGATGAAGCGGTTGTTACGTCTTTGACGTTTAAAAAAAATCAATGTACCTTGTTCCTCGTAGGGCTGAAAATAGTATACCAGTTTCATGATCAGTATAACGCGGTGTTTCCACATTAGGTATGGCAAAACAATCAACACAAGCATCAGCATGAAGAGTACCACAATGACCACTCCTACTAGCCACAGGTACCACGTCTCTTCCATTTGCACCCGTCGGTTATCTGTATTCTCTATAAGGACAATAATAAGGATTTTGTAAAATATATAAGTACTTTGAAATCTGATAATGAACAACTCATATTTGGATTGATTTAATGTTTTGCGGTAATGTAGATTGACTCGTTATCAACGTAGACTAATTTGTTCGATATTAAGGACACGTGTACGTAGATCTTTGAAAATGCAAACAAATGCTTCTGGTGTAATTTTGAGTATCCAAGTGTATAAAATGATATATTTCTTTGCGTCTGTGGCATTTTGAGTTAAATTTATTAAGTAATAGTCTTCGAAATTGATAAAAAAAACTTAATAATGAACCCTGATCAGGAACTAGTATACCTCTTAAACATTTTAATATGTATCAAACGCCTAAAATAAATGACATATTGTCGAATGATGTTCTGTTCCTATCTTTAGATGCCCATAATTCAGGTATATCAAAAAAATTCATCAACTGTTAAAGTTTTCTTATCAGATATTACATTAGAGTAATCCTTGTTTGAAGGTATGTGATATTTTGTTCCTAATCAACAGCGTTGTTTTTTATTTAAAAAAAGATTATTACAAAAGTGTAATGTGTATTGAGATCTTTTAAAATGGTTAAATTGGGATGATTTAAAAAAAATTGACAAAACGTTACTGTGCATAATTACCTTTTAAAATAGTTAATTTAAACACTAAGTGAACAGATCACTAACCTATTGTTTTCAGTGTCGCACATCTTTCGCCGGTATAGTTTGGGTGACAGCTACAAATCTGAGAACTGTCTGCCATGTTAACTGTACACTCCCCATGGGGTCCACAGTCAAGACAACATGGTAAGTTACAAAGTTCCCCTTGAGCTCCCGGATAGCACTTACACATCGTGAGGAAGGTCATGTTGTCCGTGACACAGTCTCCATAAAAGCACGGTATCACTCCCAGGCATAACTCGGTATTTTGGTTATAGTTACTCAAACAGTCAGTGTTTTGCGTGAGTGGTACTTTGGTGTTACTTACTTCACCTGTTGTATATTTGAAAATAATGAGATTAAAATCAGTTAAGGAAATGGAATAAACAAAAATGTTAAAGATAAGATTTTGAAAAATTTAATATTTAAGCAGTAACATGGGCGTATAGATAAATTGCCGACACGTCAATAAAATCCACAAAACCATTGAAAAGATCAACACTGACGTTTTGAGCAATAAAGCGAAATTCAGGGCAAACATTTTTTTTTCTATACATATTCGACATTTCAAAACTGAATGGCTACCATCCACTCTCACATCACTCACCTGTAAAATGTGAGGGGCAACTCCATTTGGAGTTATAGGTATATCGAATAAATGTAATCTACAAAATCCAATAGTTTGTCATATTAAAACAATTAACTGAAGACACGTGAAAAATTATTAACAGTGATGTGATTTTCATTACCATCTGTGAATCTAGAGCACATCATTCCGATCGGCTGGGTAAGACGTAGTCTAATAAATCACCCACCCCAATCCGTGTTTATTCTGATGAACGATATGTGGGTACTTAAAATGTGCAATGTTTCAAGCAACCTTTCCGGGCAACGTTCCTGGGCAACCTTTCTGGAACGGTTACACTCTAGACATATACCATTGGTAAACCCCATATCTATCGCAAAATTCAAAATGGCCACAGGGCAGGGGTTGTGTTATTCCACGTCAACTTAGAAGTCGCCAAACATAGGATTTGCTCCCGAAATATAATGTACATGTCGCCAAAAATAAGCCGACGGTAGCTCCACAGCTGCAAGAAATACCGGTAAGTGCATAAAATGCACATCGATGTGTGCAGAACAATATTATTGCATATTTTCCGAGGTTTTAATGACTATGCGATATCTTCTCCTAAACCGTCAATCAATATCATCACGGGTGAGGGACTGATTTCGCACCCTTGGTGAGACTAGAAAGCAAATAGCTCGTGCATAGTCTGTGAGCAATGGATGCTTGCATCTCCACCAACTGTTTCTACTGATGTGACAGCAAGAGACATCCCCTAGGAATTCAAAGACGTTTCCATATTCCATCTGTATACGTGCAAAGGGAACCGCCAGGCCTGCGACAACCACTGGGGTATATCCTTACTCTCAATTGTAGAAAAGATCCTCGCCAGAATCTTACTGAACCGCCTCACTATACACCTTTACCAGGGACTATTGTCAGAAAGCTAGTGTAGATTCCGAAAGGAACGTGGGGACATCGACATGGTTGCTGCGAGGCTTCAACGAGAGAAAGTCAAGAGCAAAATACCGATCTTTTCTACATCCACGTAGACTTGACATAGGCCTTTGATACTTTCACCAGAAACGGCTTGTAAAAGGTAATGGCCAAATACGGATGCCCAAGGAAATTTATATCCATGGTGCAGCATTTTTACGATGGCATGCAGGTTCTAGTCCAGGACAAAGAAGAGACATCTGAGCCATTCCCAGTAACCACTGGCGTCAAGCATGGTTGTGTTCTGGCACCAACACTGTTCAGTATATTGTTCTCCACCATGCTGACTAATTTTTACAGAGACGGAGAGATTGTAGTCGGTATCAGGTACCGTACAGATGGAAAACTATTGAATCCCAGGAGGCTTCACGCAAAAAGAGGTCATGACAGACACCATCAGGGTTTTTCTTATTTGCTGATGACTGCGCTCTCAATGCTGGCTCAGAAACCGACATGCAATGCAGCGTTGACAAGTTCTCCAGCTCCTGCAAAGCTCTGGTCTCACCTTCAGTACCAAGAAGACTTAAGTTTTGCATCAGCCGGTCCCTGGAAAGCCCTATGTTGAACGCAACATCACCGTCAACGGCCAAAAACTCAACGTAGTGAACCGCTTTTTCTACCTTGGTAGCACACTGTCACATAGCGTCACTATTGACGACGAGGTGAACATTCGCATTGCCAGAGCCAGCGCAACTTTCGGCAGATTGTGTGCCACCATCTGGAATAGAAGAGGCATCAGCATCAAGACCAAACTAAAAGTCTATATGGCAATTGTACTCTCCACCCTACTTTACACATATGAAAAGTAAACGGTGTACCAACACCACGCCATGAAGCTGAAACACTTTCACACTACAAGATGCAGGCAAATCCTGAACATCAAGTGGCAGGACGAGGTTCCAGACACTGAGGTAATCGCCCAAGAAGGGTCTCCCCAGTATCCACACCATCCTGATGCAGTGCCAGCTACCCTGGGCGGGACATGTTGTACGCATGCCAGACCACCGGATGCATAAGGGACTCTTCTATGGTGAGCTACAGCAAAACAGCGATCCCACGGAGGTCAGAAGAAACGCTTCAAAGACAATTTGAAAGCTGCATTGAAAGCATTCAACATAAACCCTGATTTATAGGAGCAAACAGCAAGCGATTGATTCATTTGGCATTCCTCTGTGCGCAAAGGCTCGAAGTTGTGCGAATGTAACAGGACAGCAGCTGAAAAGCTGAAGAGGCACGCCAGACAAGCACGTGCCATCAATCCTTCGGGAAATGGCCCACTCGTCCCCTGTTCCTTATGCAAACGAACATTCCATCCAAGGGTTGGCCTCATCAGCCACCTGCGCACGCACAAAACATAACCAGTCCCTCCAACCCTCGGATTATTAGAGAGGTCTTCGTCGAATCGACGGATGAACAGCATGTTTTTGTGTGTGTGAGAGCTTATATACGTTGGTTAGTTTGTTTGGTTGTGTTAAGGTTTAACGCCATTTTTTAGCACACGATAGGCTATACATGGCGACCAGTATTATTGGTGGTGGAAGAACCTGGGAAAACTCCCAGAAAGAACCACCGACCCACGGGAAGCTACTGGCAAGCTTTCTCGCATAGCTACATTAGCCGAATCTTAGACTCGAACCCACGCAGGCAGAGGTGAGACGGCAGTGATCCGTAACGGAGAGCGCTTTAGACCACTCGGACACTTGGGGTCCCTACGTTGGTTAGTAGATGGAAAGATATTGGTCACTCGAAATCAGCTTGTTGTAAAGTAAGTCTTAACAATACATTTTCGTCCTTATTCCTAAAGAGACCTACACATGTGAAAAGGAAGATTTGTTCGACATTTTATTTCCAATCTTATCCCCAGAAATTGCCTACATTTAAAACCCATTGACACTTTGTAATATAGAATTTCCCATCTTGTCCCCAGAAGATTTATAAATTTTAAACCATGGATACTTTTAATATAGGATTTCCCATCTTGTCCCCAGAAAATTCCATAATGTTATACCCTTGACATGTTTAACATTAAAGAACTGGGAATTCCATAATATTACGCATATGGATACCCAACAATGCTATACATTTTATTTTTTTTATCAGCAAAGTTCATCACACATTAATCATCTGGAAAAAAAAGAAACAAGTCAGCAAAGATTACCCGTCCTGACTATAGGTGACACATTAATCATCTGAGGAAACAAGAAACAATTCAACAAGATTTCCAGTCTTGACCACAGATCGACTAACTATACTATTTACGCTCCAAGAAAAGCATATTCGGATTTAATTTCAAAACGGGAAACAATGCAGTCACCCTTAAGAATGAGGAGATGTGGACGGTGAAAATATTTGACATATCTAAATATATAAAAATCCGGAGAGAGGGTATGCCTATCTACCGTTTTACAGATCGTTATAATAAAATCACAAAACAATGTCAGAACTTTCAAAAGTAGACTTGAAGAAAGTGTGTGTGTGTGTGTGTGTGTGTGTGTGTGTGTGTGTGTGTGTGTGATTTGGATTTTTAATGTAGCTTTAACAATTTTTCAGTCATATCGCTACGATTCTGCAGTGAGGCAGTTTATAGTGATGTCAAGCACTGGGGCATCATGTCGCAGACTTGTAGCATGTCCCACCCATTCACATTATCCTCACACTAAGCTGACCAGTTCTAACACTAGCCTCATAATGCCGAGCGCCTAACAAGTTAGCTGTTAGTACCATTTTTATCCGTCTTTGGGGTGTGACTCGGCCGAGGTTCAAACCTGCAAATGAGGCGGACGCTCTAACCACTAGGCAACCGTAGCGATAGAAGGGCGTGACGTGGAAAATAGAGACAAGTCGGAAAAAGGGTAGACCAGGCTGTGTGTGAATTTGATTCACTTGCCAAAGAAATTAATTTCGTGGGTAAATGTATGTTATAGTCAAGATTTATAAATAAAGTTTTGCTTAGATGCATACATTTGTGAATAATGATAAATTTGAAATAAACCATCATTCGTATATGCCAACAGTTGTTTATTATTTCTTTTTCTCATATCAAAATCAATTTAACCCTGCACTACAAACAGTTTGTTTGTTTGTTTGATTAGGATTTTTATTTTTAACGTAGTTTTAACAATGTTCAGTCACATCGCTACGATGTCTGCAGTCAGGCAGTTTACAGTGATGTCTAGCACTGGGGTATCATGCCGCAGACATGTAGCATGATGTCCCACCCAGTCACATTATCCTGATCGACCAGTCCTAACACTACAGGCAGCTGCTAGTACCATTTTTGTGAGTCTTTGGTATGACTTGGCCGGGGATCGAACTCACGACCTCCCGGTTCCGTGGCGGACGTTCTAACCACTAGGCCACAGGAGCGGTCACTACAAACAATACTAAAACAAATTAATTAATTAATCACGTGGATCAATCCTGTTGATATCGGGAAATAAGTCTAATGGAATTAGAATATGTTACTTCAAGCACCGGCAGCAATGAATCTAGTCAGCCTGTGTTCGTTCCAAGTGAAAGTAAAACTACATCCACCTACAGAAGTGGTGTAAGTCGATACAAGTTTTTTATGGTAGACACATAAAATGAAATAGAGACAACCATATGCATTTCTGTTTAAATACAAGCAATTGATTATTGAATCTATAAATGACGAGAATTTAATTAAAACTTTTATAATATCAGATTAAAAATTACGATTATTTGAAATATTTTTCTTTATTTTCAGACATAAATAGTTCAAAATAACCATTATAGGTGATGGCACGTTTTCAAATTGCACTGTAATTTTGTATTTATATTTTAATCATTTTTGTGTGTATTTATATTTTAATCACCTTTTTGACAAATAATAAATCAAATTATATAATGTCAACAACATTGGTCATGGTTAGGTAATGTTTTTTTAAAAAAGAAAAACAAGAAGCAGGTTGCCGTAAGTAAAAACAAGGTTGCCGCTGAGACATGAAAACTATATACAATTTTATTAAAATCAAAACCAACAGAAAATTGCTGCGCTGTAAACGCTAATGTTGAAAAGTGAAAATACTCCCAAATAACTCTTGGCAAAAAAACTTTAACCCAACCAAGTCAGCTACTGAAATGTGTTTTGACCCAGTCCAATAAAAACAGAAGTGAGCAATTATAATCAAATTGATATATCATTTTATATTTTAAATCTACTTGATAGAAACTATCCAGGCGGTGAATCCAAAATGTTTTTTTTTTAAAACAGACGTTGAATTTCCAAATTACCAATATTAAATATATTAAATAACAAATCTTATCATCAAGATTCAAAAGACAGATTGATAAAGTTATTTATGTCAAATATATGTTTGATCTTGCGCTTATATACATGCTGTCGGGTGAATCCTACATTCTTTTATACATGTATTCGAACAAATATCATGATAAGTTTGCACAGCGAGTATTATAACGCATCTGGAATGTTTGTTTATTATTACTGCTACGGCAATAAGCATACAAGTAGCTAGGTGTACTATATAGTTGATGTGCCACAAGGATACCATCCAGAATGTAGTTGAGTGAGTTCTTAATAGCTGCAAAATATTGTTTCATTCCAAAAAGTCAATGAGCGCTTTATTACAAACAATCTATATAAATAATTCCTAACAAATTAGGTCGGAATAAAATCAAAAATTCCATAGACTGCTCTTAACACAGAAATTAATAACTTGTTAATCAAGTCCCCTCTATATTCACTTGACCTAAGACGAAATAGAATGTTTTGGAAGTATATTGCAAAATCACACTAGCTCGTAAGTAAATGTATGCCTTGAAGAGTTTTAGTAAAAGCATGCCAACAGTCAGAACGGCAAAATGTCCATCCACAATCTCGGACAAAAAAAAAATATATGTATCTTTTTTGGGTTTCACTTTTGGCACGTTGATTGAATAAGACTAAAATAGGGGTTATGAACCTTAATAATAGTATGTATAATTGACCTGTTTATAGTTTGGGGTTATTTCCTATTGGATAGGACGTTGAGAAATGGGTCCTTGTGCGATTTGAGGTATTACGAAATGCAGCGTGGTGTGTAGGAAATTGTTGCGTTTAGACTCGTATTTATGTCTATAAGGAGAGAAATGAGCAATTAATTTATATCTATATTCAGATTCTTATTTCGTATGTTCAAGTGATAAAATCAGATGGCAGACGTGTTTAATGTTGTATTTGGATATAGTTTGAGATGAGACATTTGTTTCGATTAATTAGTCTAACTTCAAATTGCTCATGATTCTGAAATACTTTTTTTATGGGGCTATTGTGAATTTATTGGGAGAACTGCATTAAAGATGATATCCAACCATCAGTACATACCAGGAATTTCCACACAAAAAGCAATAAAAAGTAAATGTAACGCTGACTCGGCCACATACAGATATCCAGAGTTTAAAGAAATAATTTTCTTATAAAAAGTAAATGTAATGCTTTTTGGGAGATATATATGTATTTTTTTTATATAAATAATGTGCTTATGAAAAGGAAAAGCTGCAAAATTAGATTTCTTAGACGAATCCATTAAACAGTCATTCAGTAACACTAAAGTAAATGTAGAAAATACATAAATATTTATATATTCATCCAAATCACATTCACGTACTTACTTTTGTACTATTGATGGCGAAGTCGTTAATAACATTACTAGAACTGCAAACAGTGTCACGGATTTTTTCTGTAGCATTGGTTCTAGAGAGATATTGGTATGTGCATTGAGTCAGCAGTATCGAATATTGAATGTATGTTAAGAGTTAAACTTCATTCAGATCGGTTGATTCAAAACGTGTACAATATAGTTTTTCCAGCATTGTATCTACTGCTGTAGTGTGTGGGCAGAACTCTTAATTCCTCTTGCATGCATAGACCATACAGCTTACATAAAAGAGCAACCAAGGTAATTTTAAATGTCATATATATTTTAACACCTAAATCAACACTCTCAGATTAGGATCAAGCAAGGATTATATTAATTTTAGAAAAGTTATTACTTTCAAAGTCTTAAACAATTTAGCACCGTGGTATCTTGGTGATTTAACGAGGAATATTAGCAAGCTGAGTATATGGTCCAGTGAAAACAATGATTTACAAATTCCAAATGTTCAGACAGAAATTGTGAAAAATCATTTCTGTACGCTTGTACCGTTTTAAGGAACAGTTTGTATTACAATATTAAAACGACATATAGTATTATTAAGAACAATATACAATAATTTTATGATCAAAAAAACATTTGTAAAAATGGTAGCTGTGTAATATCTTTGTGATAACAGTATGCAAACCTTGTATAATTGACGTTTTGTTATAATGCTTTTATTTTATGTATTTGATGTCAACCGTGTAGACTATGACTAACAGCACGCTTATTTATCGTATATTTCTCTTAAATTATTATGTAAACTAGCTATTTGCTAAATATGTCACTATAGAGAAATAAAGGATATTATTATTGTTCTTTATTATTATTATTATTATTATTATTATTATTATTATTATTATTATTATTATCAAGTAGATAAGCACTTACCTACTGGCTTCGCACAACGTTCTCCTTTGTAGTCTGGGTGACAGTTACAGTACTGGGTCATGTCTGCCATGTTAACACCACACACCCCGTATGGCCCGCAGTCTAGACAACAAGGTTCGTTGCAAAAAGCACCTGTAGCTCCTGGGTAACAGTCACATTTCGCCATGCCGGTCAAATTTTCCACGATGCAATCACCATAAAGACAAGGTATTGGACAGGGAATGGTATTTGTAGTGTAGTTATTCAAGCAGTCTGTGTTTTGCCTGAGTGGTGCTTCGGTGTTACCGACCTCAACTTCTGTAGTATCGCCACGAAGTACTATGGTAGCAATCTTTGACGATGTCACTGGTGAATTTGTTGACAGTTTGACCTTATCTATCCTGCAGAGATCGTGCGTGACGTTGTCCGTGCATACGCAATCCCATTGGCACGTGTCTGGATCGGTGTGACATTCCCTTCCGTTCTCGCAGAAATTCGGTATAGAGCACAGAGTGAAGCCGCAATTTAATGGCCTGACGCGTACAATGCATATCGTCAGGATTGTGGTGGCATATGGTATCCATAGCAACGTCTTCATCTTCCTGCAGAAGGCAGAATAGGACTTGGTAATAATTTAAAGATAAAGTTCATACAGTTATTTTCAGAAATCAAGAAGTAATGACAGTTGAGTATGACCTTCAGTTACTTTATTTGCACATGCATTATAAATTCATATTGATGTATTTGGTATTTTTTTTTTTTTTTATGGTTTAACGCCATTATTCAGCACAATATAGGCTATACATGGCGGCCAGTATTAATGGTGGAGGAAGAAACCGGACAAACCCCGGAAAGAACCACCGACCCACGAGAAGCTACTGGCAAGCTTTCTCACATAACTACATTTGCCGAATATTAGACTCGAACACATGCAGACAGAGGTGAGATGGCAGTGGTCCGTAACGGACAGCGCTTTAGACCACTCGGCCACTCGGGGCCCCTATGTATTTGGTATTAGTATTCATATTTATTGGCTTTGGATGGTGTTCATTTTTTAGGCTGATAAAATTTCGTTGGTCTTCTTGGGGTTTTAGCGAAGTTTTAAATGATATATAATTAAGACCTTTAGACGTTGATTTTCCAGACCTGTTTGTGTTGATCTTAATCTTTTGTAATTTTGCTCACTTAGTTAAGTTAATCATTTATCGCACACATAATTCTGATTTATTCTGATGTACCTAGACCCGATATCACTTCAAGCATTCATTTAATGTCATATGAATTATAACATAAGTGCATGATTAAGAATACATTTGACAAGACATATTCCGTTATTGACCACTAACTACTCTGGCCCATCAGCAGATCATACAACTTTTAATGCAACAATTAAAAAGAACCGACCAAATTCACCGCATACGACATTAATAGGGATATAAATGAGGACACTCAGTACAATTCTAAAGAACCAAAGATGAGTTTTTGCAACTGTAACGGATGTTTTAAATCATCAGATTTAAGATGATACGCCTTTTACAGAGAATACTGATCTTTATATTTTAGGCCATTGAGAGATTTACCGTTCTTGTGAAATACAAGACGAAAGTGTCAATATTCCTCGCCAACGTCAGTATGGGCATTCCTTAACTGTAATTTATTTGTGAGATTTTTTAAAAACTGAATACAATAATTTTTGTCGAATCTATATTGATTGTAAATTTCCAGTTTCCACAATATCTACTTAACATTTCAAGGATACATTGCATGTCAGAAAGATCATCTGCAACATGCACAGTCTCATTAGCGTATAAAAATACATAACATTTAACATCTTTACAAAATGTGTCAATTCAAAAAGTGTTGTTGTTGTTGTTGTTGTTGGGTTTAACGCCATTTTTCAGCACAAGATAGGCTACACATGGCGGCCAGTATTAATAGTGGAGGAAGAACCCGGAAAACCCCGGAAAGAACCACCGACCCACGAGAAGGTACTAGCAAGCTTTCTCACATTGTCCGAATCCGAGTCTCGAACCCACGCAGACTAATGTGAGATGGCAGTGATCCGTAACAGAGAGCGATTTAGACCACTCGGCCACTCGGGGACCCTTCAAAAGGTGTAGTATAGTATAATATAATATAGTATACAATCTAAGCCCATTTACTAATTAAGCCGATTCTATGTTATCTACGAATAAGAAGAACAATAACGAAGATAAATTCTCCCCTTGTCTTACACCTTTTTTCTCAGGAGGAAATATAAGTTAATATGCACTTTTTACCCAGGCGTATGATTTAATATCATTATAAATACTTAATATAACATTAAACACTTTCCTCTGATACGTGTTGATAACATGTATGGCATAAGCATGCACTCCAAACATTATCAATAATGATAGGAGAAATATATTGCATAATTATGAAATGGCTTGAGTCTCAGTAATGTATTATCACTAAGGAATTTAGCGAATCTTATATTTAATATAGCATTAAAAACTTTACAACAGTTAACTAAAATAACAGGTTTATAGTTGGATATATAGGTTTTGCTACATTTATATTGTTTACAAGACAGGGGCCTTTACTGAACCGAGCGGTTTTCAAACCCTGGCGCGATTCCCGCTAGAAGTCAGAAGTTTATTCAAAATTTCCAAAGACTTCCATACAACTTCACTTCTATACATACATTTTCCTCTAATCATTGCCAGACCACCGATCTCAAACCCGCCTTATATCTATCAACCGCACATATGCATGATTTCTCTCCATCAGGTTTCCGTACCGTCAGCAGTTCACGCCGTAGAAACTATACAACTCTTCTCTAAACAGGAAATTATTTTAACTCCTCCACCTTAGGCCACTCAAGTTATGGTTTTCTTGCCATTTCGCCAATATAACTGCACCACATTTGTCAACATGGTGATATTTCCTCTAGATAATGTTTTATGGATATCATAAACTCATTGCCAAAACTTTGCTTATAGACAACCTTTTTTTGCGCGCAATTGCCGAACTTTTAAAAGATGTCATTATGAGAAAACGTGCAGCAGACCTAATAATTGTATTACTTTTACGTTCACTTTGTGCCTCGCAACAACATTTATTGCAAGAATGAAGACACAATAACCAAATATTTCTGGTTGGATAGCGTGCGATGCAATCATTTGGAAACACCTTTAGGAGTGATATCTTGATTGTTGATTGCGTGTATGACAAAGGAATAGTTTAAATTTCTGAGGATACTCCTTAGCTGTCATAGCAGCGTGAATATAATATATACACATGAACAGCAGCGTATTATGGCATGGATTGAAGCCGACGGAGCGTTTTGGGTGCTGAGTTGTTTTGGAAGCGGTAGGTTTCTTTGTCGTTATGTTTGGGCGAAAGTAGCTGGTAAAGAGGACGTTATGTCAAAGGTTTATGGACAATTGGGAGTTGACACAGTGCGACACTATATGTGGAGAACTGGCAGCCAATAAGAATGGACATCACTCTAACTGCAGCATCTTCGTCGTGGTACTATGAGTTTTACTCGTGTCTGTCTAATTGCTGGTGGTCTGTTGTTGGTATGAGATATATTCGCTGTATTGCTGTTGTAGCAGCAGTGAAAAGCTGTAAATTTGCTTCAATTAGCTTTGGCACACATGTAGATCAACTTGCAAGTGATCGGAGGTACTGTAAGATCCTAATTTGTTTAGTTGGCTTGTAACCTGCTAATAGTATACTCCAGGATAGTAAATGCACTTTGCCGTAGCAGTGTTGTATTGATATACCCAAATGATTTCCTAATTTGTACCTCTTATTGTTAATGTTGAGCAATGATGTGATTTGTATCTCTATCGGTTTGTGATGTCACCTTATAATATTGCAGCAGTTGTGGCACCTACGTGTGGCCGGAGATTTACGTTCATTAATAAATGTTTTCTTCTGTCCTGACATGTGTCAAACCGCACCTCCACTCGTCAAATAAATTAACTTTATTTTTGACAAAATAGTCTTCGCACACGTGGAGCAAGCCGGATGAACTGTACAAAAGTACTGATTTCGCAAAAGGTTAAGGAGCAAAAAACATCAACCTTTCGAGCCGTGTTTAATAATTTTCAGCACACCTCTAATAATGTGCAGGTATTGATTTCGTAATCGTAACAATCATCCTACACAGGTAAAAGAGCCATGTTTGTGCCTGAAAACTTAATAATATATGGTCTACATCAGATCTTTCTTTGTAATGGCATGTAAGCAAACAGTACTTTTAAAGATTTTACTTTTCATATCCAAATATAGAAATTTTTGTAGTATAATTATGTTCGAAAAATCTTTAACCATTTCATAATTATCGTCCAGTTGTATTTCTTATGTAAATAGAAAATGTTGCAACAAAATTTAATTAAGAATTGTTTATTCATATGTGGCATATGAACGTTATTACTACGTCACCTTTTCAGTAACTAAACTATAAACTTTGAAGTACAATTTACTACAAAGTTAAAATATTGTGTTTTGTTCTTTCCTACACACCAATAACATATTCCCCTTTTATGCAGTTCACAACATCAATATATGTCAACGGTGATGACAAAGATAGTTATAGTAGCGATGATATCACAACCCTTTCTCGTGAATATGGCTAAATCAAATTAACTAGAAGAAAGAAGATGATAACGGCTACAAAGACGAAGACGATAAGATAATTCATGCACCGCTACATCCTTCATCTTACTATCTTTAAACAAAGATTTGTATCACGGCTACTTCCGCTGACAAAGATTGGTCATCATCATCATCATCATCATCATCATCTCCGGGGCTCCAGCATCATTTACTACTACTACCACTACCAACACCAACATCAACGTCATGTAGTCTGTGGATATATTGACATTGGTGGTTGTGGCAATGGTGGTAATTTCTTATTTTTAGCACTATTTGTTATAGTAGTAGATCAAACCAGCATCTTGAACCTATATATCGCAGACTAAACAAATACAAAATATATGACATATGAGAGAGAGAGAGAGAGAGAGAGAGAGAGAGAGAGAGAGAGAGAGAGAGAGACAGAGAGAGATATGCACGGAGCTTATACCTGAATTACTTTACAATATCCGCTCAATATTCAGATGCTATGCAATTTGCTCAGTTGTCCACCAGTTAGAAAGACACGCTATCAAGTACGGCACAACGCTAGCGATAACTATTTCCATCCTGTTTGATATGTCACATTTATATGAATGAGTAGTCGTAATAAGAGTCCAAGTTGGTGTTTTTGTAGTATCTGCCTACTGAGAAAATTGATTCCGGATCCACAGCTGATGACACGTCATAACATATGATACTGAAATCAAACCTATGTCCGCACTCACTAACATCCCGTAAATAAAACCGAACATTATGCTATTTCAATACAGATGATCATATGTTATAAAAACTTCTGATACTGAATTGATCCCTTTGTCGGAATTTACCTGCATTCCGTGGAAACTGTATATTTTGTTAATGCTGTACCAATTAGTAAATAGTTAAAGTTAATTGTTTAAATGCAGCTGAATCAAAGTCTTTTAAGTACAAGTATCAGTTTTATACGCCAAATTTAAAAGCATTTTAGAAAACGAAAATTGTAAGATATTCTACTTTTTTATTAAATGAAAAAAATTGTATTATAATTATTTCCGAAAAATCTTTAAACACTTTATAATAATTCTTCAAATATATTTCTTGTGTTGAAAAATAAGATTTCTGAAGAATGATTATTCTAGTTATCACAACTTTATCCTAGGTAAAGTTGCCATTATGTCACCGTTACAGCCAGAAAGCTATGACTTCAAAGCAGAATTTACTGCAAAGTGAAAAGCTTGTTTTCTTTTCTTTCCTATAACACGTAACACATACCCGCTTAGACAGTTGCAGATATACTGGTAGATATCGACGACGAAGATGCTAATGATATTTTGACATCCGTCGACGTGAACATAACGGAATCGTTTTAATGAGAAGTAAGAGCAGAATGTGGAAAGATGACACACTGATGACGACGGCAGCAAGAACAACAACGTAGACGATGATACACCGCTTCTTCCTCAATCCCATTGTCTTCAAATCACACTCCAGAACATCACCACTCCCACCAACGATCTGCAACCATCATCATTCCTTCAATCTTTAGATACTGCTATTGCTACTACTGTCAAGATCACCTCATTTGCGGAGGCATTGTCAGTCGTAGTTGTGGTAATTGTAGTAGTTGTGGTCATTGTATTAGTTGGATAGTACTAACAGTACGACTATATAGTTTTAAACTAAGTAACAGAAAAGAGCGAAAATCATAATGTGTTCTAAAATTCAACAAATAATTTATTTCCATGAAAGATAAGGTGAAAAATTAAAAATAATTTACAGTAATGCGAATGAAATCTCAAATAGTCCATACAGCTTTATCTCAAGTCCATATGTATAACGTTCCTACTGATTTCCAGTGGTAGTCCAGATAAGTTCCAATGTTAAATGTAATGACGGGTTTGTAGTCTCGAATATGCTAATATGCCAGTGGCTTGTAGTAAGGCGATTTACCAACAGTCTTTTCATGTTGCACAATAATATGATTCAAAACCGTTATTTCTGATATCACTATAAACGTAATGTTCCAGTCCAAGAAAATTATAGATGAGCATTTTGTATTACCAGAAAAAATAATTTGAATAAATAATTTAGCCCAAACTAAATACTGAACACAACAAGACTGATTATGTCTCCAATATTAAAATGAAAATTAAAATGAGTAATTCTCAAGTAATCGTATTTATTATTAAAGCTAAGACAAAAGTAGAACCTGAATTGGGAACAAATGTTCATTTCAAGACAAGGTTTATTACTAAAATTATAATAATGAACATATAAAACGTCAGGTAAAACAGGTTCTTCAATGGGGAATTTCAATGTCCTAGACCCAGACCCAAATAAACATATTTACATCCATTGGTAATGACCCTAATATTGAACTTATTCTCTTAGGGAAAAATAGCAATGTATTATAACTTTACAAAATCAATAGCCGAAGCTGGGTACACAGTTAACTTGATTTTGGAAACAATGTTACACGTTCAAAATACAAATGTATTATTATATAATTATTAAAAAAGACAACACATAATACAAATTAAATATACATATTAGTATATTGAATCCTGCGCTTATATAACATATACAAAATGATGAAATATGTAGGGATGGTGTGCGGTGCGGATCAGTCAAACGTTAAAGTTAAATTCCCTGTATATATTTTTGGGCTTGTATCCATTTCTTTGTAGCAAAATGTTTACTTATCCAGCTGTGCGTGTGTGTGTGTCTGTCTGCGTCTGTCTGTCTATGTTCGTGTATGTGTCTGCATGTGTGTGTGTGATTAGTACTTTTAACGTAGCTTTAATAATTTTTAAGTCATATCGCTACGATGTCTGCAGTGAGCCAGTTTATAGTGATGTCTAGCACTGGGACATCATGCTGCAGACATGTAGTATGATGTCCCACCCATTCACATTATCCTGACACCATACCGACCAGTCTTAACACTAAACTCTTAATGCTGAGCTCCCAGCGAGGCAGCTGTTAGTACCATTTTTGTAAGTCGTTGGTATGATTCGGCTGGAGATCAAACCCATAACCTCCCTCTTCCGCGGCGGACGCTCTAACCAACAGGCCACCGGAGTGGTTCCAGATGTTAGTAAAACACTCCATCAACCAATGCAAGCGAAGAAGAGCATCAGCCTGATTGGTAGATTTATGATGGACCAATCGCAAAGTTGACTGATTAATTAGGCACTCAACACATTTACTCACGATCAGCTAATTATTACACTATGGAACCATAAACGAACTTGTGACATTGACATGCACTTGTGACATTGACATGCACTTGTGACACACCGCAATAATTGTACATTGATTTAACTCCGAATCAGTTATTAAGTTTTATTGTTTACCGGAAATTGTAATCTTGACTGTCTTCATACCATGTTGTCTAATATAAATGTTAATTTCCTGAATGAGTACAGTGCCATACTAATCTATTCATACCGTGCTGTCTAATATAAATGTTAATTTCCTGAATGAGTGCAGTGCCATACTAATCTCTTCATGCCATGCTGTCCAATATAAATGTTAATTTCCTGAATGAGTACTGTGCCATACTAATCTATTCATACCATGTTGTCTAATATAAATGTTAATTTCCTGAATGAGTACAGTGCCATACTAATATATTCATACCATGCTGTCTAATATAAATGCTAATTTCCTGAATGAGTACAGTGCCATACTAATCTATTCATACCATGTTGTCTAATATAAATGTTAATTTCCTGAATCAGTACAGTGCCATACTAATCTATTCATACTATGTTGTCTAATATAAATGTTAATTTCCTGAATGAGTACAGTGCCATACTAACAACCATGCTTGTCAAGACTGTGTACTTGGAGTCATTTAAATATTTTTGTCCTAAAAATCATGGTGAACTTTGTCAAGTTACTTATAACCTAGCTATTTCAATCATACATATAGGAACTCAAATGGAGTTTCAATAATTTGTTCTAAGCATTTCTTCGATTAATGGTTGAACACTTTTACTCTTGTTGTTTACAAAATTATTTCATATTAACTTTCACTAAATTAGTCCATTTTTGATGTAGGACTGAAAAAATAACATAATAATACCTGTCAGCTGCGCCTAAAATATACTGTCAGTTTCCACTCTGAAGTTGTTAACGCCATCCGTTAACGAACAGCCGTGATTTAAGAATTAAACAATTTTATAGCTGACAAAACATGTTTGATATACGGCCATATATTGATTTTTTGTAATCACTTACTCTTCACAGTTAAATGTTGTCCAAACTATGTAGAAACTGAGGTCCTTTCAAAAAGAATACTAGTTTTATTTGAATGCGCCTATTTAAATAAGATTCAAGCATATCATTGCTAAATAATTAAAACAATAATCTAATTATGTCCGCAACATCTTTAATGGTTTAAAAATAATTTTTCCAGATTTATTTTTTATGGATCTATATGGGGTTATAGCAAGAGTGGTTTGAAAGGTGTGTGTCATTTGGACTTTTAACGTACCTTTAATGATTTGTTAGGTATATCGCTATGATGTCTGCAGTGTGCTCACAAGTAGCATCGTGTCCCACCCAGTCATATTATCCTGACACCAGGCCGACCAGTTATTACACTAACCTTTTAATGCTGAGCATCTAACCAGGCAGCTGTTAATACCATTTTTATGCCTTTCGTATGACTTGTCACAACCGATGCGACCCCCCTCACCACTAGGACACCGGATTGGTCGAGTGATTGGAGAGATTTATGTGGAATGGTTTATTCATATTTCTTGCAACTTTGTTATTAACTGTCTATGGCAGATCCTGAAATAATGTTGGTCATGGGAGGACTAGACAAGTAGGCGTGAGGTCTGTGGGTCAAAAACAGGAGGGAATCGAATCCCCCAGGAAGTCGCATTTTAAGAGTTTTATGGGTATTATGAACCCATCTAACTGCAAACAAAACGTAATGTTGGAAACGTTCTTGTTGTTTCGCGCAAGTTATATTCGGTAAAGGGAGGGAGATGCGGTGCGCTCACCAGATTCTCCCTAGATTATGCACCTTCTCAGGCATACGACTCGGAATGGAAAGACCACTTTGCTGCGAAATTAAAAGCTTCGAAATGTGTTCTTAGATGGTAGTAATGTTTTATGAAGTCAATGACATTCGTAATGATAACGACAAAGCAAATTTTCACCGCAGACTTGGCCGAAATTATTTTAAGGAGGAAACGGAGCACACAATTACAACGATAACGACGGCAACAACAAGAAAATCATTATTAGCCAGCATCTATTTTCATTTTATGATCTTCAAACTACGATCTAAACTACCGCCACTTCCGAAAATGATGTATCATCATTTTCTTTTTTGCCGCTAGCATCATTCTTGCCTCGACCGGTACTACTGCTACTACTGCTATTACTACTAACATCAATACCAACATCCACATCAACACTTTTGTGGAGATATTGGCAACAGTGGTTTGGGTGATGGTAGTAGGTAGTAGTAGTAGTAGTTGCTGTTGTTGTTGTTACAGTAGCAGTAGTAGTTTTAGCCGTAGTAGTAGTAGTAGTATTAGTAGTAGTAGTAGTAGTAGTAGTAGCAGAGATAAAGAGATATATGAGGATTAGTCTAAAACTAAATACGTATCTTCCACGAGATTATTAGTACCTGTATTTTCTCCTTTTCTAATATCCAGAGGAATCTGAACGCACAATTCAGATGCTTTCCAATTTCGACAGTTCCCTTGGCTGGAAATATATATTATCAATAACGGCACAGCTCTAGCGATGACTATACCACTTTCACTGATGTGTTACAGCTATGTAAAAGGCTGATTGTAAATAAGATAGGAACGGCCTGATTGCAAATGAGATACGAACGGCTTAGTATTTAGTTTTAGTATTATAATATTAGAGTAATGCGTTCCGGATCCACTTATGATGACTGACTCACTACATAACCATAGTAAAACAACCAGCAACTAAGTATTATACGAGATCAGTTAGACTTGAACATTTTGCAAACTATAAAAATAACTAAACTAGACGTTTGTATGTCACAAAACATACAACATATTATATCCCAAGAGAAACAGATCTTTGCGAGTTATTTCCCTTATTATAGCTAAAAATGGCATAATCTCAACATTTGCAAATATATCTACACTATCAATATAGCATGTTGATGATGATGATCTTAAATTCAAGACGCGTGAAGCCATTCGACCATGTACATATAATACAGGGATGGGAACGGAGCCATTATCCAACACGATTTTTACCCTTAGTCTGAGTGAATGATCACTCACTTGTGGGATTTAAAAGTGTGTACCGCACACTGCTTATTTATTCGTCTGTTGGGAACCAGTAGCCACAACGCGACACTTTACTGCATGCATCGCATGTTGGGGCTCCATGTATGGCTGTTGCAAGGAAGCATGTATGAGGGTGTCAAGAAGACAACAGGTCACCAACCTCCCAAGACCGTCCTCTTCAAGTCCATGACGGGCAAAGTCATCATAAACACCATCTCGAGGTGTATGCAACCCAAAACATCGTCACCGACATCGCGCTGGATTCCATCTCAGACATGCCAGTCAAGGAGGAATTAAACACATCACCCACCCTAAAAGAACTTGGAAATACATCGACTACCTCGCCTATGGGAAGGTTCCTGGAAGGGACGTCATTCCACTGCCTCATCCCTTGCACATACTCCTCTGCCTCTGCAGTGAATAGGAACACATCCCACAGGACATGTGTGACACCAACATCGTTACTTTGTACAAGAATAAAGGGGACCGTAACGGTCGCTACGACTGCAACAACTATGGAGTCATCTCCCTGCTCAGCATCGTCGGAAAAGCTTTTGCATGTGATGCCTTGGAGCGCTTGCAGACCATAGCCTCCACCGTTTTCCCAACCAGAGTCCAAGTGTGGATTTCGGGCCGGCGAAGGAAGAATGCAGCCTTGCTTCACTCTACTGATAACTGTGAAGGCCTCCAATGTTGCGTCATTGAACCACGCAATGATGTGCATGTTTTCGTGGGATGAATTGAGGACGACGAGCAGTCGTGAGATGGGGTGGGGGTGGGCAATTTTCTGCAGGAGCCTGAAGAGTCTGCTCCGACTGACCAGGTCAAGTGCCTTCGTCATGTCTATAACGGCAATGTAGACGGGCATCTGCAGATCGCGACATTTCTCACCATGCTTTTCCAGTACGCCTTCAAGGACTGCAGCGATGGAATGTACATCCATACTAGGGTTTCGGTAAGCTGTTCAATATCGCTCGTCTCCGTGCGAAGACTAAAGTCAAAGAGGTCCTCATCCGTGAATTGCTCTTCGCCGACGATGCAGCCTTGATATCACACGTGGTAGACGGACTTTATCAGCTGTTATGCCAACTTTCACTCACCTGTAAGGAGTTTGGACTAATTATCGTTTTGAATGAAACAAACGTCATGGGGTAGGACGCAGACTCTCATTTCTCCACCATCTCCAGCTTACTCTCCATAGATTCCGAGGTGAACCGCAGGATTGTCAAGGCAGCAGCGGTGATAGCCAGACTAAATCAGAGGGTCTGGAACAACCCCAACCTCACCGAAAATACCAAACTGCTCCTCTAACAGGCTTGTGTGCTGAGCACATTCCACTACAACAGCGAAAAATTGACAACCTGAGATGGCGGCGGAGCATTCTGCACATTCAGTGGCAGGACAAAGCACCCAACACTGAGGTTTTGTAACGCGCCAACACGAGCAGCATGTTCTCTGTCCTCAGCCAGATGCGTCTTCGCTGGCTCGACCATGTCAAGAGAATGGACCCAGGCCGCATTCCCAATATTCCGACAAGTTGAATCATGCAAATAAAGCTGAAAATATGTCACAAGATTCTGTCAAAACACTTAGTAAATATTAGCTTTAGCTTCACACTACTTACTAGATTAATACTACCGTCTAGGGCCAGCATTGACTGACTGACCTCATCCTCCTGCAAAAACAACATGCGGGCGCCCATGATTCTAGTTTTACAAAAATAAAGATTTCAATACTTTGAGTACCAAAAACAAGTGAGAAATGTATTAAACCGCCCATAAATCGTTTTACAGTAGCAATGAATCAATAAGTATACATAGTACAAATTTAAACAAAATAATAACTACAAGACAGAGAGTTGCTGTTCAAAGAAAACGTGCAAGAAATATAGAAATTAAAATATATTTGCAAATCTACTTAAAACCATATAACACGTTCGAAATTTTGGACGCTGTACCTGCGAACTCATTGTAACAGAGACTTAAATTGTGAACAGAAACATATTCCAAATTCCGACCAGACTAACAGCTCTGGTAGTAAACCTCTAAAATGCACCGACAGTACGCGAGTCATAGATTTGTAATAGGGAATCCAAGTATCTTTTTGGCGTTGTAAAATATGACATTTTTAGCAGTATTTAAATTGATGGACTTGGGGAGGGTTCTTTCAAAGCTTTCGTAGTCAGAATTCAAATTCATGGACTTGCGATGGGTGTTCTCAAGTTTGCAGTCAGTAGTTAAGTTCACTGACATAGGAGAGCGGTTCCAAAATTACATAGTAACCAAATTCATGGACTTGGTAAGGGTGTTCTAAAGTTTCTAATCAGTATTTGAATTCATGGACTTGGGAAAGGGACCCTAAAGCGTCCATAGCCCTATTTAAATTAATGGATCTGAGAGGGGTTATACAACGTCCATAATTTCTACATTCATTAACTTGAGACTGATTCTAAAAGCATCCGTAATATTCAAATTAATGGATTTTGGACAGGAGTTCTAAACTTGCGTAATATTCAGATTTATAGAATTGGACAGGAGTTCTAAACATTCCATACTATTCAAATTAATGGATTTTGGACAGAAGTTCTAAAGCTTCGATGGTATTTATTTCTCATTTGGTGCAAGGAATATGACTGATTTGCGTTTCGTGGTTGCCCCATAACCCTAACGATGACATCCTGAAATGTTATGGGTATGACTGCATAGCTTGTATAGTCCCTCTACAAGCATCACAAGGGAACCGAGTGGCCGAATGGTCTAAAACACTCACCGTTACGAAGCACTGACATCTCACCTCTGTCTGTATGGAGTCAAGTTTCAGGCTCGGCTAAGTGGGTAGGTGAGAAAGCCTGTCAGTAGCTGCTCGTGGGTCGGTGGTTCTTCCCGTGGTTTACCACGGTTCTTCCAGTTATACTAGCCGCCACATATAGCCTGTCTTGTGCTGAAAATGGTGTTAAACCCAACAACAATAAACATCACACTGTTATCGTTCGATGCTCTGAGTATAAATGTATAGCATTTGAAATTCAAACCAAGGTCGTCATTTCAATTTATTCGGGGGAGGCGGGGGGAGGCGAGAAAACCTTGACCGGCTTCCTACTTATTTAATAAAGACTACAGCAATTTTTCAGCACATGCAAATACCCCCTCCCTTGCCCTCCCCAAATGATATCCCTGCTACAAACATCATATTAACATCGTTAAAAGCTATTAATATGACAGTCTGACGTGTATGTTTCGTACAAAATTACGTTGTCAAGAATTGTAATTTGAAGCAGAATACACCATTTATTTTACAAACCGTTGATTGAGATTCGATTATTAAATTCTGCTTTTTTGTCATTAAATCTACCTTCTCCATTCCAGCTTTTCGATGTGCAAACTGTGAGGTCTGTAGCAAATAAAAGATCAAAACGGTGTCTGATTCCCTGATTTTTATGCTCTCTGCGTTTTACCCCAGTATACGAGTTGATTGAGGCGAGCATATGAATCAGGGAACCCGACTGAAATTAAAGCATTCTTGTGTACTATTTGGGAATTAGCAGGAATTGCAAAGGAAGTCGTGGAGAAATTTGGTGGGAAATATATCAAATTTAAATAGTTTCACTTTAATGAATGTTTAATATAAGTCAATATTTGAATATATTGAGATAATGGATAAAATGGTTGCCTAATTAAAAGAATGTTTAAATGGTAAAGTTATTTTTAAATGCAATTTAAATAGATAATGCTCTTGGTCCGTGTGTTTACTTTATTTTGATACCACAGTTAAATAATGGCAACAATATCATATGTTTCAAGTATAAGATTGAAATTGTCATGAAGTCTAAAAATATAATTCTATCCGATACATATGTAAATTTGTTTGTTTCAAATTTCAGCTGAAACAAACAGTTTATCAACTTATATAAACATTTCAAATTCAGCAAAAATAAATTCAAAATACCAGGAATTTTTAGCACTATTTATAGATTATGGGGTTAAAATGGAAGACGATATCAAGTTTTGAGAATATCTGAGTTATTTCAAGACTAACTATGGTCTGAAGTCTATTATCTTTATTCTTCCAACACTACAGAGACGGCAATGGGTTTAATAGCGTATTAAGATCAGTAATGAAATATACTTATCATTCATTTTATCGAAAAGAGCATTTTTATTAATTTTATTCACAACCTGAGTATTTCTTCCCAGCATTCTCCTTATATCCTGCTATCTCAGATTAGATTAATCGGAACTTGAGGTAGAAGTCTCAGAACCCCAGCTCACTGTCATTAAATATGTCAGTTTTAAAAATACATTTATTTCATAGATTTCGTCCTATTATTTTGGTTCGGCTTTTAAATCAATAATTAATGCACGTGACCGGATTTAAAACTGAAAACAGTATGATTTAATAAAAAGAGACTGCTTGTATGAAAAAGCCCTACAAATCAATAATAAATGGATATTCACAAATATTCATCTTTGTTGTCTTTATCTATCAGTCACTCGTTCTATCCCAGCATCATATTATACTCGTTTTTAACCTGAAGTATGTTTATGTAATAATCGTATGCGAACACATTCATTCGAGGACACTGGATACATACCTATGCACGAGATGAAATGAGACAGACACACATACAGACAGACATGCATAGTGTGTCTAACATAGATATGTCTCCAAATTGTGTACTCTAAAATTTCCATCCGTTCCAGGAAATAAAATTAAAATAATCATCAAGGAGACACGTACGTGAGCCTGTCTGTTCAAGCACGGATGACATTTGTGCATTTTGAAAGAAACTCAAGTTATTTCATGAAAAAAATATAATTAACATTAACAGAAATGCAGCAGTCTAAATCAATAATAAATAAAAAATAAAAAAAAGAACCTTAAGAAGTTAGAAATTTTTTCGTTGTCGTTCAACCTCAATTTACTGGTATGATTAAAGCTGTAAAAAAAATAAACATATTTCCAATTACCTTCAAGCGAGATAAATTACAAGAACGTTTTACGCAGCGATACATCTTTGCACAATCCAATAATACAAAACTAGCACATAATGTAGTAATGGAAAGATAATGAAGATCTGAAATGGGCAAAGAATATTTATTTAAAAGCTGGCTGCTGCACAAGTTAGTGAAAGAAAATAAAAGATCTATAGAGAATACTTTAGCTATGAATTAGTTGTTTACAATGAATTCAATAAACAAAAGATTTGGGTTAAGCAGACATGAACTCAATTTTGGACACGGTAAAGTCCAACATACAATGTTACATTACAATAGCATGTAGTGAAATAAAATGTAATAAAACTAACAAAGAAATCAAATTAAATATACATAACATTCGCAACAATGAAGGCACTCGTCCATAATCAATGCCCTGCTTTACTACTGATATTACACTGCACAGAACTAAAGATATATGCTCCTTTATGTAAGAATTGCGCGACCTTTTGCACGTTATGCTCATGATTTGAATAATGTGCTTTAAGTGATTCGTCCCGAGGGCTCTTATCACTGTTTTATCCGTCAATGGACGGTTATTTAATTATCCTGAGGGTGGGAATGGAGCCACCACCCTGCAGGCGTTTATGTGTTCAGGGAACATTATTTAATTAGGCCGTCACATCTGAGTAACTATTGAGCTACTGCTGTGTGATTGTAGGGCCTTTTCTATATGAGTGGGAATAGTTCCAGCACGCACTCATATTCATGCCATCCGTTGTTATTGGTTATTAATGGACGTGCTAAGCACGTGTAGTTGCTTGGCAGGTGGAGTAGGTAGTGGGTGAGGCGAAGGGCCTGGCTTGGTAGGCTGCTTTTCTGAGTCTATCTCCTATTTATATACTCTGTGCTGTTTATCTAGATTAGTTTTGAGTATACAGTGCTTTTTGTGATTTTCATTGAGAATGAGTGTTCTGTGTGATATTTATTTGAGTTGTTGGTTTCTAATTTGTTCTGGGCAACATTGTGTTGCGGTGTCTGATGACCTTGGTCTTGGGTCACCTTATATTCGCTGTTTGGGGCCCTATTATTTATTTTAATTTCTACGTATGGTTATAGTTGCAGCCTTGTGCCGCTGGACCTGATAGTCTTGGAGTTTGTGACTACCTTATATGTTCTAAATTTTGGGGTCTTATCATAATTACTTTCTACTGTGTAGTTTTGTTTGCAACCTTGTGTCGCTGGGCCTGATAGTCTTTGGGTGTTTTTTAGACTACCTTATATATCTAATTTGGGGTCCTATCCTATTTTCCTGTCTAGTTTTATGTGCACCGGTCTCGGTGCACTGATTTGTACTACTTACATTATCCTAGATTTGGTATAATGTGGATTTGCACTGTATACTTGATATAATTTCTAAGAGGAGTTCAGAAGTAAGAGAGTATAGGAAGAGAGTAGGGAGTATGGTGTTTGTTTTTGACTTTTGATTGCTTGTTCTTACTGCCTACTTTTTGTTGTTTGATGGCATTCCATTGTACTACTTTTTGTGTGTTATAACCATTTTTACCCATTATTATGATGTTTTGAGTTCAGCTTGGTGTGGCTTATTTTATTTCCTAAGTTTTTTCCTCCATTTGAGGTCAGGTGTGTGGTTTGGTCAACTAGATGATGACTAGTGGGTCCTTGCCGCAAATAGCAGGGGCCGTTAAGCGACACGTCAAGGGTTTTTCACTGTCACACCCAGAGGACCGCCCCCCGGTCCGGACCTTGAGGTTTCGTGACCAAGCGACAACATATGGGCCTTTGCCGCAAATAGCAGGGGCCGTTAAGCGACACGTCAAAGGTTGTCCATAGTTGCGCCCAGAAACCGCACCATGGTTCGAACCGTTGCTTAGCTCACCTGTCCTTAAGAGGTTGCTTGGTAATTTGTTTTTAGGGTCCTACACTTCCTGTCCCTTTTTTTGGGATTTTATTGTTGTTATGGTTTTCATATTTTGTCTATTTTGTCTATGTTTTTTAAAAATTCTATCATATTTCTGTATGTCCCTGCTAGGTTTGTATTTGTTTTTTGTATAATTTCTGGGTATGTATAGGGGGCTTTAATTTCTAGTTGTTTTGATCTAAAGTTGTCCCTTTCTTTTTTGGTTTTGGTACAATTATTGAAGATATGATGGAGATCTTCAGGGGTGTTACAATTGTAGCAGTTTATGTTATGAGGAAAGGGTCCTATGTATTTTCCCATGCTGTTTGCCAGCCTGGTTTTTCCTATAGTTATTCTATTTATGATTGTTTGTTCTATAGGTAAGCCCTTGGGCGGTTTTATATTCCTATTTACTTCCTTAACTGTAGTGTACAACACTCTCCCTATGGTACTATTATCCCAATCATTTTGCCATTTTTTATCTATTTGAGTATTTATTAGGCTGTATAGTTCTGATGTACTATATTGTAGTGGCTCGAAATTTGGTTCACTTAGTTTTTCTTTGGCTAGTTTGTCTGCCATTTCGTTGCCTTTGATTTCAATGTGGGAGGGTATCCACATGAATTCTACAATAATATTTTCGTTATTGAGTTGTTTTAGTTTGGCATTTATTTGAATGAGAAAATCTTCCCTACATTTAGTGGTGTTTGTTTGAATTGAAGAGAGGACACTTAGCGAGTCACTAATAATCACTGTTTTATTGGGTTTGAATTCTTCAATCCACTGTAATGATTTTAGGATGGCCCAGAATTCAGCTGTGTAAATAGAGCAGTAGTCTGGGAGACGTCTGCCTATTTGTACTTTGTGCTCTGGTATGACCATTGCTGCAGTTGTTTTTTATTGATTAGTAATTTTGGATCCATCCGTGTATATTTTAGTATATTGATGGTACTGAGTGTTAATTATTTCTAAGGCTTCTATTTTTAGGTTGAATTCCTGATTTTGTTTGTTGCCTTTTTGAGTTAGGGAGGTGTTGACTTTAGATTGTACGTTATTCCAAGGTTCGTGTTCGTACACTATGTTATGTTCTAATGGGAATAGTTCCACTGGTAATGTTGATTTTAATAGATGGACTTGCTTTCCCATGGGTAGTTTTTGTTTTAAGCTTTTCCTATATGGGATGTTGGTTTTATTTATAGCCAGAAGTGTGGGGTGCGTTTTGGGGTGGGTGGACAGTCGCGCTGCATACTTTAAAGTGAGTTCTTGCCGTCTCAGGTGTAGGGGCAATTCTCCCGTTATTACATGCAGTTCGGCTGTCGAGGTGGAGTTGAGAGCTCCAGTGCTCTTTACTAGGGCTATTCTTTGGATTCTATCCAGTTTTTTTAGTTGAGTTTTTGAGACTGATGAGTATATTTGGCAGCCGTAGTCTAGTTTTGATCTTATTAGTGCCCTATACAGCATTAGTGAGGTTTCCTGATTAGCACCCCATTGTGTCCCTTTAAGACTTCTGATTAGGTTTAAGTCCTGATTACATCGTTTAACTAGGTCATCAATATGGTGTGCCCATGTTAGGTGTTGATCGTAATACATACCCAGAAATTTAGCTACTTTTACAAATTTTATTTCCTTATTTTGTATGGTTAGTTTTGGATATTGTATGTTTTTTCTATTTGGGGTGAACATTACAGCTACCGTTTTTTGGTGCGATAGTTTGAAACCCCATTTATTAGCCCAGTTTCCAATATTGTTTAGACTGGTTTGAATTTCATAGATGTTTTTGCGGCTAGAGGGGTTTCATAGTCTCCATAGGCCGCCATCATCCGCAAATTGGGATAGTTCTACTTTGTTAGTTGCCAAATTTTTATCTAGATCGTTTATCATTATGTTGAAGAGGGTGGGGCTGAGTACACTTCCTTGTGGAGTTCCGTTTTCAAGGGAGTGAGTCTCAGAGTATGTTGCCCCTACCCTAGTTGTTATAGTGCGGTTTGCTAAGAAGTCTTTGATAAAGTTAAACATTCGACCAGTAATGCCATAATCATTTAATTTGGCTATAAGGCCTTTGGTCCATACTAGGTCAAACGCTTTCTCGAGATCGAGAAATACCGCAATTAAGTTTCTGTTCGCTTTTTGTTTGGAGTTAAATGCTAGTTTTATAGCGGCTTCAAGTCTTATTAATTGATCTGTGGTGGAGCGTTTGTTTCTGAATCCACATTGATTTTCTGATAGTAGATTATGTTTAGTGAGATGTGACTTGATTCTGTTGTTTATTATCGTTTTCATGATTTTGCATATGTTGTTCGTTAGAGATATTGGCCTATATGAGTTGATGTCATGTCTATCTTTATTGGGTTTTAGGATGTGTATAACTATCGCATGTTTCCATTTTTTTGGTAGCTTTCCTGTGTCCCATATTTTATTAAGGAATTTTATTATTTCGCTGACTATGTTATGTGGTAGTTGTTTATATACTATATACCCTATTTTATCTTCCCCAGGTGAGGTTTCCTTTTTGGTTTTTAGTGCTTGATCCCATTCATATTTTGTTATTTTGTTGTTTAAAGGGGATTCTTTAGGACCTAGGTCTTTAAATATCTGCTTATTTGCTTTTTCTTCTTTATTTCTGTGGTTTTGAAATTCTACAGTATGGTTGCTGTTATTGCTCATGCTTGTGAAGTGTTGAGCTAGTAAGTCGGCTTGTTCTTTATCATTGGAGGTGTTATTTATTTTAGGGGTGTTTGTGGTCTTTTTCCCCCTAATCCTTCTTATTTTATCCCATACTTTTTTAGAAGTTGTTTTGTTGTTTAGTGTACCACAGTATTCTTTCCAAGTTTCTGTTTTGGCATCTTTAATTAATTGTTTTAGTTTTTGATCGAGATCTTTATATTCCTGAAAGTGAGTAGTGACATTGGATCTTTTGAAATTGTTAAGTGCTCTAATTTTGGATCGTTTAGTTATTTTAATTTCTTCATTCCACCATGGTACACTGAGCTTTGCTGCCTTATAATTACTGGTTGGTATGCTTTTTGTTGCAGCGTTGGATATTGCCTGAATTATGTTTTCGTAATATAGGTCAATGTCATCTGATTCGAACTGGGATGTGTTTTCGTTAATTAGTATTTCTTTAAATGATTCCCAGTCTGCTTTATTGTAGTTCCACCTGGGTAGTTTAGTTTGCACTATTGGTTGCACCGTCATCTGCAGAGTGGTGATGATTAGGAAGTGGTCGCTGCCCATGGGGTCAGATTGATCCACCTCCCATTCCGCCACTTGTGCCAGTTTTTGTGTGCATAGAGTGAGATCAATCTGCAACTTGCGGTACTTATAGAGAAATACAGTCTGTGTGACACTACGATCTAGTTCTCCATTAATGGCAGAACACTGGTAGATGCAAGGGTATGTGTTTATTTTCATTCATTCAAATAAATTTAGGATTTTGTTTTTCAAAACAGAGGCAGTTTGTTTACGCCAATAGGTTAAAATTTAAATCACGCTTGTCACAAGGATGCCGGTGACCGTTTTGGAGACCTCAGCCTTCTATCCAGTGATTGGTACTCTTAATGTTGTTTGTACTGGGCATCCTTGGGGTAAATTGCCAATATATCAACAGGCCCAGAAAGTCAGTATAATTCATGTGGTCACAGCCAATCACTTTCAATAGTGAGTATAGTTTTTAGTCTAAAATTGTTTGCATTAAGAAAGAAAGTTGAAAAAAGCTAAAAAGAAATGTTGAAGAAAATAAAACTAAATACCTGTGCGCATAATGTTTCTTATTTTAAAAATGTAATACATCAAATCAGAAATAACCTCAAAGAGATATATCGACACAGTAGGGTCATTTACATTCAACGTTAGCGTTGTAGATTTTCAAGTTTGAAAGTAAGTGGACACCGTGCATTAGTTAGTGCAGCTCGATATCCAAAACTTTCAATCTATATTTTCTTCCTCAGATAAATTTGGACATCATGCATTCAGACTGTTCCTATGTTTCGTAAATTGTCATCATTCAAACAGTTAGCCAAGTGTCAGTGGAATGTCATGTCTATATTCAGCTAATTGTCATCATTCAAAGAGTTAGCCAGGTGTCAGTGGAATGTCATGTCTATATTCAGCTAATTGTCATCATTCAAAGAGTTAGCCAGGTGTCAGTAGAATGTCATGTCTATATTCAGCTAATTGTCATCATTTAAACAGTTAGCCAGGTGTCAGTGGAATGTCATGTCTATATTCCGCTAATTGTCATCATTCAAACAGTTAGCCAGGTGTCAGTGGAATGTCATGTCTATATTCAGCTAATTGTCATCATTCAAACAGTTAGCCAGGTGTCAGTGGAATGTCAAGTCTATATTCAGCTAATTGTCATCATTCAAACAGTTAGCCAGGTGTCAGTGGAATGTCATGTCTATATTCCGCTAATTGTCATCATTCAAACATTTAGCCAGGTGTCAGTGGAATGTCAAGTCTATATTCAGCTTGTATACCGTTTAAAACCTGATCAGTTGTCTACTGAGCTAACGTAACAAAATTGCTAAATTTTTCATAAATATGTCTTCTTTGAATATAGATTCATTGACATTTCTTTTAAATAAATCTAAAATTCATTTAGTCTTGCATTGTGGTGAAATTATCTTGCTTGATCCGCCTGAATGTTTCTAGCTGAAGACGCGCTAAAGTTGGTTGTAGTATTTTCACGACTTGTTTTGATGTCTTCAGTTTTTTACATAATAACTACCAATATTTTAATATATATTTCACTTTTTATATTTATAAATTAATGAAATTGTATGGGAAAATATTAAATTGTTTGTGAGGATTATTCCTGGACAACCTTCATCCATATGAGAAAACGAAATCATATTTTCTTATACAAAGGAAGTAACCTTTTAGTGAGTACTCATTTTTTTATCTCACCTAAGACTAATTATAAAAAACAAACACATCAGAAACAAAGTAATTTAATTTATTCCGTAAAATAAATAGACAAACATATATATACATCAATACATAACAATTTCAATGCGCATGGAGTACCGCCCAGCGACCTCTGAACATCGACTCGCGCTCGACAATGGTTTCATAAGAATTGTCGTTTTGGTCTACTCAAAGTTGAAATTTAGAGTCATTTTATTAATGAGTGTGCATTGCAACAACTTTTCTAGCTGGTCTTGAATGGACGGATTTGGAGGACTGTCGATTCTACTTTGTTCTGCTGGTATTGTATGGGAATATTTTGTTCAGCCGCTTTCAAGTGTCGTATATTCCAGAGCAAAATAAATATTTAATGGTCACAGCATATAATACTACTTGAAAATGCTAAATATTAAAACACGAATGAATATCAATCCTCACAATTACAAGATTATAAAGTTCTCTACCTGACCTCAGGTCACAAGTAGCATCTTTTTTACCTAATGGAAAATAATATTCTATTCTATTGATTAAATGTATCTTCTTTACGTACATCACAATAACCTGCAAAATTCATTAAGGACATTTTTTAAATAAACGCCCAAATAAGCATATTTATGCTTATTTACCGGAAAAATAATCCTGATATTAAGTTCATACACATAGAGAATAATTTAGCTATATATTAGATGTTGACATAAAAAAGATTTAACAAGTCAATAAGGTCCAACATAAATGAACTTGGTTTTGGACAAGGTCAAGTCCATTACAAAATGTTACATTGCATGCAATGAAATAAAATCATTTTATAACTAAAAAAAAAACAAATAATTCAATTAAATATGCATAAAAACTGGTGATGCGGTGTATAAATATTGTACCTTTCCTTTCATGAGAAATAACTTGGTTGAGACCATCACTTTGTCAAAAACATATCATGACTTGTTCAAACCACACAAAGATTTGTTTCCATTTATTTAATATTGCATATGATAATGTGAGGTAATAAAGCTATCATTTCTTTCTCATTAAACGAGCTAAATACTGAATAAATGTATCGATCTGCTTATGATAATGATGTTATGCAAGTTAAACGATTGATTGATGAATTGCAACACTACTCGTGTCTTATTGTTTCTAATAAGGGATATTAAGGCCTTATGGCTTTAGTTCTTATTACACATTTAACCTCATAGGCTAACAAAAATCGTTTTTAAATATGCGGCATTTGCAAATTTTGAAAAGAAAATTGTGGAAAACCCTGGAAGAAACACTATTTTATAATGATTCAACTAGGATGGTGAGCACGATAATGTATCTCGAAAGGTGCACAAGTATTTCAGGATTATTTCAATATTACGTACCCAAGTTTATTATTTAGTCTTTGCTTCTCCATTAACTTTACATTGTCAAAACGGAGCAGTATTCTACCACACTGGACACTTTGATATTGCACGCATGTGCACAACACGTGTGCCTAATAATAGTATAGTGTATTTGGATATACTTTGGAAACAATACATGTACACTCATGAGATAGACGTCTTAGGTTATAGTTATTTTAAAGATTTGTTGGTGGAAGTCCTAAAGCAGCTGTTTTATTTATTTCAAAGTAGAGATGATAAAGTGAACAATGTGGATGAGTTTGATGAGTCAAAAAATAAAACTTTCAAACAAGCAAATGAATTAACGTGATATTATCCACACTACCATTCTGATCATTTAAATAGTTATTTAGGAGTACTGTTCATAACAATTCATAAATAGAATAATTCAGACTGCGACCAGCGCCCTTTGGTGTATACAAAATTAGCATAGAAAAGCATACTGAAGCCAATGGCTATCACATATATATCAGAGAATTATCATTTTATAATTTAAAGTACTAAATTCGTCGCGGAAAGTGCAAATGAAGGGTTTGGTAGAGAAAGAAGAACATCAGAAATAAACAGCCAATACGATGAAGTATTATTATTTCAGCCAGCTGAATGGGGTGTCACACACCGGCTACTTTTTTACCATTTTAACTTTGTTGATACAATATTTCGGATTTAGGCTTGTGATAGATCCAGACAGGTCATAACATTGCTGGTGTCCCTACTAACAACAAGCAAGTGACCAGACATAAATATGTATTCTTTATCCGGTAATAAGAATGATTAAAAAAAATATACTTATATATTTGCATCTTGAACTTGCTCAGAATGCACCTTCCTAGTTCTGCAAATCCAAAATACGTGAGCTTTGTCATTGATTCTAAAGATTGATTACACGTGTCAAAATTTTACTGTAATAGCATAGTCCACACTGCACTCAAAATTATATGAACATGATATTCCAAAATTTTGTTTTGACAATTACAAGAGATATTATTTTCCACATTATGATTCCAAACATTTAATGACAGAACAGAAAAAGACATGAAGCTGAGTCACGACGTATTCCCCATACCTCAGATCACACGTACTTCATGCGGAATTGACATAGCTAAATTCAGCCGAATAATCAGCAGATTTGAGTAGAATCGGCAAAATCGATCAAAATCCATTCATTCCACCCCAACTGAAAATGCTGTATGCGCATTCATTCACAATATAACTCAAAAATTCAATTTTAAGTAGACCAAGTTCAAACTTCGCTAGGCGGTCCTTTACGTGCCCTAATATCGTTGCTCTGTATTGATGAACCTACGGTAGTGTATTTATACTCGAATACAACAGCACACATTTAATTTTTTTTTATTGAATGGTAATTTGTTTCACAATAAATCTTTAAGTAAAAATAGAGAACGAATATTAAACGTTTACCGCTTTTGTACGGGAAATTATGAATTCGTTTTCTCAGATGGATACATCACTCCAACAGGTCGTGCAGTATAAATCCGAAGGAAAAAAAAACGCTCGTTCATATTTTCCCCATACTAATGCAGTAACCGATAATTATACTTTAAACTTCACTTACTGTCCCATTTGTTTATGCCCTTTTACTCGTTTTTAAAACAGAAAGCATCAAGAATACAAAATTTTGTAACTTCATTTATGAAATTATATTTTCTAATCTGATTGTCGCTAATGGCAATATTGTCATTTTGTTTACGCTTCAGGCGAAATAGAAGCTGTCAAAGTAAACAGACAGATTGTTCACTATCCTCTTCCAGTTTTCGAAGGGTTCATTTTTAGAATAGATGCTGTCATCTGTATTTAATATTTGCAATATATGCGTTTAATAATTTTAAAAGAAATTAACAAAAAAAAAATTGTAACTCTTGTAGACATGTGTTCAAAAGAATGAAACTCTCAAGGTTACGAAACTTGGACGAATTATTGAGAACGTTTCGAAGACGGCGAACCACATTACAATGGTTGCCTGACAAAAATTGACTTGTGCAAGCAAAATATGGGGACGGTGGTAGTAAAGAAACTCATTTGAATTGCCACACAAGCACGTTGTCATTGTTAGGAACCTAATGGTGACGATCAGATATGAAACTATTAATTATGACTGAAATGATACATATAGTGCACTTTTATATTATCCTTGCTGTGTTTCGTTTCCAATATAGGTAGAGGGGTACAATTAACATTACGTCTGCATGTCTATACTAATATTTAAACATATATGCGATAATATAACACCGCAGGTATAACTCGCTTGTTTTGGTCTCTTTTTACTATTGAAAAAGCATTTTGGATGATCAAAGTACTGGAGGTCATTTATTGTATGTGAATTAGTACAAAGAAGAAACGTTAGCGAGTGTTACAAATAAATGGTCCAATTTGAATATATAGGTAAACGAAATCCACGAAACAGCTGAAGTATAGGTGTCTGGTCCTCCACACATTTTTTATAGGATGGAAATTATATTAGTTATTCATTTTGTGCCGTTGGAGTAGTATCTAGAACAAGAGACATTGAACGCTTAATGACCGACAATTGAAGACGTTACAGCAGTGGGACCATATCCTATTATTTCGTAGGCTTAATCTGTATACTCCCAGTCACAAGTTTCTCTCTGCAATTGAAATACTGTAGTTGGTCTCCTCCTCTCAAGTACAAAAGGCATGCTGCTGCTAGTCTTTCCCAAAATGTGCTCCCTTTTCCATCAGTTGTGTTCGATCGACTAGCAAAGTAGTGAAATATCTATAGACTCACAAATACGTGTATTCTGTTTTGATCAACTATGAGGCGGAATCTGTCCTAAAATGACCAGTTTTACTTTATTTTTGGTGGGAGATGTGAGTACTAACAGAAATTAACATGGTGACATCATCATATTGCTTGATGATGCAAGACCATACATCGAAGTTGTTGTTCTGTGTTGAAGGAATCGTTAGATAAAGGGGTTGATCTCTTCTTGGTGTCATCTCTGCTCAAAGACGATTTCATATGAGACCCTCTCTTTCTTATAATCGTTAGTACCCGTTGGGCAAAGTATTGCTCTCGGTCAGCCTTACTCCTTATCAGAAACGATTTGATAGACATTTTTTCGACGGTTAACTTAATAACAGGTGTCCATACAAAAATGTAAATTTGTCTGGTTCTAGGGATGTGATGAGAAAGCATTTATCTTTATCTTATTTCAAAGCTTGTTTCAGCACATTAAAAGCTTTGTTGTTTGTTTCCATTGGGGTGGGATGGGGTGATAACATTTGGGTCGATCACCTTACATACAGCTGTCTGTGTCAAAGTAAAACGCGAAGTCCTCTAGAGGCTCCAGAACTGAGTAAAACTTCAAGTGGATGTTGGCTGTCACGTAAACAACACTAATAACATTAGAAAACTCACTGGGTTTCTTCGTACTTACGATAATTAAATTTCACATGATTTGATTGAGTTCAATGACTTTGTCTTTAACGTCTTACCGAGCGAATCCCCAACCACAAAAAGGTAACGTGACTTTAACAAAAATCATGTATTCCCTCAGTGAGCACCACGTGTTCCAATTCGATTCCCTTAATTTATCTTTCAGTTCTTTTCTCTTCGTTTTGTGCAATTTTTCGCACACTTTATAAGACTACTATCTACAATCCAATTGAAAGCGTAGGAGAATTCCATATATACCTACGTTTCTGTCAAAGCTCTCTTGGTCGTCGTGACGTCAGGATTTATGTTGACTGCAGTTTCGGCTTATGTGTCGCATAATGGAAACATGGAAAACGACCACTGATACGCTGTCCGCATTCGTCCAGTATTCCACGTAAAATTTTATTGGAATATCTATGGTTTGCAGTGGTTCGTTTCGGGTGATACAATAGTACCATATTCTGGGGGATTAAGATTTTTTGGTACACCATTTCGCAAAATTTGATAATGGTAGATGCTTAATTCAAAGGAATGAGAGCTCTTTGTTCGAGAACAAAGGTCAAAATGTTATAAAACAACGTCGCAGAATGTCGACGTCAGTCCGACAATACTGGTGCATGGTCTTTGTCGAAGATCACAAGGGTAAGAAGAGAAAGTCTGGTAACATGTTTAGAAACATCCTACCGCTCTGCTCGCATATTGTTGTGACTATCGTATTGTGCTTCAGGCAAATGGGATACAACGACGAGTTGATTTTTGTTGGTGGTAAAAGCAATCGAGGAAAATGTCATTTAAACATATGATTCGCATGTTAATCGAAAGCTTAGCTAAAATAAATCCCAGTATCTTTAAACTGTGTTCTTCCTTTTGTCATGCAAATGATTTTAGTTTCATTTATTAATATCAACACAGGACGTTATATCTTGTCGCATACTTAAAAGTAGGGCCAACATGTTGAAAATTAGTAGTATAGAGGGACAATAAGGGAACCTGAATGGAAAGAAACCGATCGAAACGTGACTAAAGATGTCAGCTATTTCGTTGAAGTTGATCTTGATTGTCCTGTTGAATTACACGAGTTGCATAACTGTTATCCATTTTGCGCAGAATCAATGAACATCGACTACAGTTTGCTGTCAGATAAACAACAAGCGATAGCCAGAAAAACAAATAATTATATAGAACGATACCTTGTCCCACATTTGCTTGACATAAAACATTACGTGATTCATGACAAGAATCGGAAACAAGCTGTCGATGCTGGATTTATATTCGCGAAGTTCGTCGGGTGCTTAAATTTGATTATTCACGTAGGGTGAGAGGTTACATTGATTCAAGACAACGTGGAGAGCGGTTGCAACAAGGGATTTTGAGAAAAGCTTCTTCAAGCTGATGAAGATGAGTATAATCGGAAACACAATCAAAAACATCAGAAAACGAGTAAACTTTGAAATTGTTAATGATGTCAATTGACGAAATAAACTTGTCGCTTTTGACACTTTAATGAGCATGAAACTCTTTAACAAACTTAGTGCTGAAATACAACGAAAGAAAACAAATCTGAAGTTGAATAAGCCATTTTATGTTGATGCTGCTGTGCTAGATTTATCGAAGTGGCTCATGTATGATCTTCATTACAATTTTGTCAAAAAGCAGTGGCCGAAAAGAAAGCTCCTGTTTACTGATACTGATTTGTTGATGTATAAAATTGAAATAGAAGATCGTTGCAAAGAAATCTACGAACGACAACGAGGATTTATTGGATTTGTTGGATTATCTGAAAAACAGTGGATTTCAAAGAAATGGCAATAAGAAAGTTATTGGAAAATTTAAAGAAAAAAAGCGAATTCAGTGGATTGCGAAGTAAAATGTATTGCTTGAAATGTGGTAACGAAAAGTTAAGAAACGAGCAGGGGAATTTTAAAAAATGCTATCGGTCGAATGAAATTAGACGAGTATAAAGCAGCGTTGGACGATGATGTCAAGCACGTTTGTATGACTGTGATTCATTCCAATCATGGCAAACTTAAGACTGATTTATCCAACAATAGGAATCAAATCATAGTAGAAAAGAAAAAGGGGGCGTTAATAGCTCTAACACTTTAATGATCACCCAAACAAATGCCCGACCACGATCCACGAGGCGGGGTGGTCTTTTGGGGTCTGGTAATGAATATTTATATTTCTCTTGGAAAACTTAGAGTGTTTGAGCTAGAAAAAAACTTTCTTTACTACTGCGACTGCTGATGAATACGAATCTACCCCGTGTGAGAAAGAGACTCGCTACCTCATCACCACGCCACACGTATCAATTATGAAATCTACATCCTATGAAAGACTTGTAGAGGATGACTAAAGGAATCCCTGTCTTATGAAAAGACGTAGCGAAAAGCTGTAGTCTTATATATCTTTTGTTCGTATATTTTACAAAAGCGCATTCATTTGCATAGATTCAAGTGAAACGCAAGCAAACGTAACAACTGTGTTATAAACAGTACAACCAATAATATCTAAAAAAAACGTTACATGAATGTTACTTGTCACGAATATTATCAGATATTGGAAACCAGCAAACACATTACAAAACTCCAGATGCATAGCCTTCTGCACGCAATACCGCAACGAATTGAATGTAATACGCACCTATCTCAATGGGATGCGCGCCGAATAATGGGATACGCAACGAATTGCATGAGATACGCACCGATCTCAATGGGATACGCAACGAATTCAAACGATATCATTTTGCAATTTGGGACGTCGTAAAATGGTGTGTGAGTGCATGTATGATTGTAACTCCTCTCTTGGAGTTAGTTGACCTATTGATTAACATTGGACCATTTATCGACAGTACAAGACCACATCTATACACCGGCTGTGTTATGGATTTCGTTTACCTATAGATTCAAGTTGGATCATTTATCGACAGAACAAGATAAGACATGTAAACTCCAGCTGTGTCGAGGATTTCGTTTACCAATTGATTTAATTTGGACCATTTATCAATAGTACAAGATCAAACATCTATACTCCGGCTGTGTCATGGATTTCGTTTACCTATAGATTCAAGGTGGACCATTTATCGACAACATGAGATCAGATATGCATAATCCGGTTGTTCATGAGAAAATAATTGAGCTGAAAGTATTCCGACTACTGATGGATAAAAATCTACCTCGTGTGAGTTAGAAACTCGCTACACCTCACCACCGAACCACACTTATCAATACTTTTTTTGATTTAAGTTTGTAGCAACTCACTTTACAGTGGATTGATGTACCAGACTAAAACTGTGTGGATTTAGTAGTTCAACAAGAAATGTAGCCCAGAGTGTGCAAGTGTCCACGCCAATTAAAGCCACTTACCCTTTATGCGGTTGCTGTTGTGACATTGTTTTTGTGTTATTTTCGAATAACTCTACTCCCGTTACTATACTGCATACAATGCTTTGTTTGTATTGTTTACTTTAAGAATCTTAAAAATTTGTAATGACTTTGCACCATCATCAAATCTCATGTCGGATCGTATCTAAAACGTCCCTTTTATGTGCTTTTTGCTGATCCATTCAGTACAACCAAACTTTACTAACCTTTGAGGAAATAATAATAATAATAATAATAATAATAATAATAATAATAATAATAATGAGGACTTTGTATAGCGCCATATCTTTTGAAGCTCTAAGCGCTTTACATCATCAATAATGATATGACTACACTACAGAACAACAAATGACAAAAACAATGAAATTGGAAAACATAAAAACAAGCTGAAAACATATAAGATACAAAACACAATTAAGTCTCTAAGTTTTGTCCCTGCAGTCGAAACAGGTGAGTTTTAAGAGCACTCTTAAATGGGACCACTGTGTCTTTGTGTTTAATTTCAATGGGCAATTCGTTCCACGTCGCCGGGCCCTTGCATGCAAACGAACGTTGTCCATATGACTTTGTTTTCACCGTGGGAACAATGAGTATACGATTATCAGCAGAAGAGCGTAAGTATCTAGCTGGTGTATACACATGGGTGAGGCTGGATAGGTATGTTGGACTGGAATCTGTCATTGAAATATAGCACAGAGGACACATTTTGTGTTTGATTCTGGATCGAATCGATAGCCATGGTAGGGTACAGGGCAGTGGTGAGGTGTGTGCTGATCGTGGTACTCTAAAGATGATCCGTGCAGCTGTGTTTTGAACTTTTTGAAGTTTCTGGAGTAAATTTTATGACGAACCAGACAGAATTGAGTTACAATAGTCCAGTCTTGAAAGTACTAATGAACACACAAGTGTTTTAGTGGCATCAACTGAAAGATATTTACGAATGGAACTGATGCGTCTCATTTCAAGATATGCAACCTTGCATATGTTCATGACATGTTGGTGCAATGTGAGAGTACTGTCTAGAGTAACGCCTAGATTTTGTACTGACTGTGAGAATTTAATGTTGATGTTGCTGATATTTATTGTCTGAGGTAAACGATGTGAATAAGAAAGTCTTTGTGTTGTGATCAGAATAGCCTCAGTTTTATCATCATTCATATGCAGCTTGTTACATATCATCCATGATTTCACATCAGAAATGCACCTCTCTACTCCATGGATGGTAGCATCAACTTCAGTTGGGTGGCTAGACTTGTATATTTGGGTGTCATCAGCATACATTTGGTGCACAGGAAACACACTAATACATAGCGTGGTGTGACAAAAAGCGTCAATCCATGTACTCGTCACTTAAACAAAGTCAATGATAATACATTTGGTTTAAATAGGATATTCCGCGTGAAGACAATGGAATCGTGTCTGACTCCAGTTAATATCAGCTCATGTTCTATGATATTTTAGATGACAACGAACAAATATCAGAATTTTGGTTTGCAGAAAATGGGCATCATTGTAACACCAGCGATGCATACATCACAGAAAATCTATTCCAACAAAGCTAAACCTATAACACCACCAGTTGTATTGCCCAATAGGCAATATTGTTTAAAATTCCCATAGAAAAACTTCCATTTCAATTTTGGGCTACCAAATGTGATCACCATGCCCTATTTATATATGGATGCCACACATTTGACCGCGCGTCCATGTTTTTGTCTATGCAAACTGTTTAAGAGCGTAATTCATTCGCTCAATCCATCGCACACTAAGTTTGCAGTGATAGTTCAAATTGTAGTTGAACATAATAGGTCTAGATTTGACCGAACTACAACGATTCGGACGCTGTCGATCAGTCACGAAAAAGATACAAAAGCGTATTCGCATTTCTTGGAATTTAGCTTTATACAAAGTTTGCTCTAGTTTACCTTCTCGATGCCTCAGTTGACACAAAGAATAATTCAAATTCCAAAACGACAAAACGTTACATAAAGGTACAACAACATGTCATCCTTATGAAAAGCGAGGAACTTAATAGTCCTGTCACTTCTTTGCTCTGTCATATCTGAATCGGATTTATACCTGTACACCTGTGTTGTCCAACATAAGGCTCACCAGCCATTCATAACTTATGCATGTTCTTGTGCCTTGAAATGCGTTAAATCTCAGAACTTTTCTTACTGGCCCTGTGAGTAAGAAAACAAACTGCAACATGCCCCCTCACATATAAATATGTTTGACATCAATCGCTGTACAAATCTTCAATGAATAATTGATTGTCTTATATCACATCAGGTATTTACTTGAGCAACTTAAATTATTAAATTTTGCAAGACAAATACGTTTTCGCAGCACACTGATAATTATATATATATATATATATATATATATATATATATATATATATATATATATATATATATATATATATATATATATATATATATATATATATATATATGATGAGTAAACACGATTAACATATATATGCCATGACAGCTATGTAACACCTTCCCATTTGGTAACATGCCCATTAATCAATCCCAAGTATCCATTAAATATTACAACTAACAAGCAGTTTATGACATTTATGTCTTAGAAATGTATATTTTATATGTAGCTCCATATAACTCATTAATACAGACAGAGACAGACAGAGCAACTGCGTGGAATATGGCATTAAACTATCGAGGTTCACAACATATATAAATCAGGTATATTGACATCAACAAAATGACCAATTTATAGTTGAAATATAAATTAAACTATACATGCATTTATTTACATTATTAGATGATAATTCTATAAAATTATGTTGCAGCCACATTATTATTATTATTATTATTATTAGTAGTAGTAGTAGTAGTAGTAGTAGTAGTACATTGTATATACATTCAAGTCATTTTTTGGCGTAAGTACATACTCGGGTAAGAAAAAGTCGTATGCAGTTAAAATCTGCAACATTTATTGTTTTATTTCATATTTCCTTCCACATCAGTCTAATGTCCTTATAGTTATTCGACGAAAGTCACGTCACTTGTATAGTAGTCAATGTCTAAAAGATAGTAGCAACCATCTTAATGTAAAATATAAAAAACGTTAAAACCGTATTATAGTTGCCGATCTTAAATCATTGGTCGAATATGTTATTCCAGAAGTAATTGGAATCAACAATATACTTTTACCTTTTTCAGTTTTCAGCTATTTTATTATCTATGATAAAATTAGTTGAACCATTTTCCTTTCCCCTTTCTTATCCATCTTTCTCACTCTAGTTTCTACTGACATCTGTGATACTGACCCCTCGTATGTCATTACATCTTATGACCTTTCACTTTGAATTAGATGGCATTGAACACGTGGATTTTTTTAACTTTGGCATGCAGAGTTTAAGACGTTCCCAAAATTGTCTGGTTTCCTGCGGAGTGCCATCTCTGTGCCACTGCAAAGAGGGGACTGAATTCAGTATTGTTTTCAAGTCTCGATCAATAAGAGGTCTGAGGTTTGATATATTTTCCATAAAGATCGGAATAACTCTGTGTTTCTGCTGAAGAATTTCCCGTCGAACGTAGAAGTTTCTAAATTTGGTAAATTCTCTGAGAATGTACTGTTTAGAAATAATCATAATGGTTCGTCTACTGTTCTGGATCGATGAGAGGTTGTTGTTGATATTGGCTGCAAAAAAACAAACTCAGAAATAAAAGTAAAAAAAAGTAATAAACAGTTTCTCAATATATGTTTGACAAAGAATTTAAAATTGCTCAAGGACTGAAAAGTCAGATCAAACAATTCAGCATTGTTCATATATACATGTATACGTAACCATTCACGTCAGTTATCAATCATACTGCTGAGGGGGGTGTCTAAAATAGAATTACTTTCTTGTACTCATCGTTCTTATTTTAGCAAACTATGCACTATCTGTAACTGGCTGATTCTGGAACATGTATGAATTCGTGACTAGAATAAATGCCCCATATTCAGGAAAACCTGTGAGAATGTAGACCGCAAAAATAGTTTAAACAACTGTGACTGCGTGAACTTCCACGCCGTCTCGGTTGATTATGTCCACATATAATCAAAATAACTATAGCATGTTCGCAGTTACATAAGCAGAGATAAGGCTGTAACGAGAAATGTTGCAAGTACCCATAAATATAGACTGTAACATGACTGAGAGAGTTACGTTATGGCTTTATTTGTATTCAGAGTCTGTTTTGAAAACTTACAAGTAAGTAATCTCATTAGCTTAAAATGAGAAATTGTGCCCTTCGGGGTGATGATTTATTAAAATGGTGCGTTTAAAATTCTTGGTAATTAACTTCAAAGTAACATGTACTGGAAAATAATTATAGTAATGTGCTTAAACAACAGAATATGTCAGAATGAATAATGATAATGATACCATAAATAAAACAGATGGGATATAAGAGAATAAATTTAATGGGGTTATCAACATTGTAAACTATAGTTTAGTGTTTACTTTCTACGATACCGTCACCATTGAAAAAGATATATTAATCAAATTCTACCATGACATTTACTCCGGGAGCTATAATTACGTTTTTGTGTTCAGCCACCACTTAGTTTCAAAGTTAGGTTAATCACGAAGGATCATTCTATTCGTCTGTTTTCATTCTTTCCTATTATTCCGTAAATGAATTTGTTTTATAATAAGAATTTGAGTAATTTTTAATTTTTGTAAAAGGAAATATAATACGGATAGACTAAAACTGGCAACAACATTAAGACATATCTTTTATTTATTTATTTTTGGGAAAAGCGAAACAATATGCTTACATTTGCTCTCTTCTGAATCTAAGTGGTTGATGTTGACCCTGAAAGCCATTCCCTGCTCCAGTTGGGGGTACAGGGTGTGGCGTACGAATTGGTCGTCCTGCTCGTTCGCGTCATATGACACAAATGCATCCCACTTCAATTCATCTGGAAGAGCAATAAGATAAGTATGTGGGAGTTGTTTAGGGTCAATGGAGATCTCTGTCGAAAAGGTCGTGTGGCTGAATAGGGTCTATAGGAAATTTAACATGGGGCAAAACCTTGGGGTTGTATAGGGTCAATGGAAGTCCCAGTCAAAAAGGTGTCCCGGCACTATAGGGTCAATGGGAATTTAATATGGGTGGGCATGTATAGACAGAATGTGAATTTTACATGGGAATGGCACCTGGGGAATATAACAAGGGTGAGGTCAAGGGTGAGGTCATGGTGTTTATAGGGTCAAAACTATTTATAGGTTGACATGCATTTATAGGGACAAAGGTTGATAGAGACAAACATAGGCATGCAGAAACAAACAAATACACATTCAAACAAAGAAGATGGAAACACACAGAAACGAGGACAGACATTTCTAAAGAAAGGCTCACAGATAAAATTGAGACTCGAACAAGAAAAGTCTATTTTATGGGTACAAAACAATAATTCAAGTATATAAATGGGCTCTCTGGCCTGTGTTATGGTATCAGCACTCAACATTTAATACATAAACATTTGGACATGAAATAAACCTATTTACGAGTAATTTAGTTCTTGGTTCTAGTAAAGTACTTCTAAAAGTTTAAATTCACGGCTTTCTTAATATCATTATATTTTGAACGTATTTTTTAAATGTTCATTCATAAGAAAAATCTAAAACAAAAGTAACAATTAAATAGGACAACGTCCATGTTTCTCTATATCCGTCACACACGTTGTTTAAAATATGTTCAGCTACTACCTGTGTCCCAGCATAGATGTTTCTCGTCACGTACTCCCTTTCATTCGTAAATCTGCTGTTATGTCGTTTGTGCTAGGTACATTTATCGGTAAGCAGATCAATACGAATTGTCACTTTTCCATCAGTGATGTCAAATATTTCTCTCATCCTCTGCACGTCATCAAGAACTCTATCTTTGACTTTGGAAATGACTGTTAAGTTCCTATAACAGTGACTCAGGTAGGTCTGTAATGAAACCTGTTATTTCTTCGGGTAGAACGTCAGACGCGAAGTCTTTAAAGACAACATGTATGTATAAGTTGTCGTCCTAAATTTTCTCGAAGTCTCTGTCTGAGTCATTTAGATGATAAAATGCTCATATGAGTCTACTGAATCCTTTCCCGTCTTGGACGCATTTTGCTGTAAAGGTATGGTGGTGAAAGAGGTCAATGATGTTTAGTCTTCCTTCTCTCTTTTCACCTGCGTAGAGTGATTCTTCTTTCCCGTCTCTTGTCCTTGCAATGAGGTTTCGTTCTTGGAAGTCTTCCCTTTTTATAATGGGTGCTATCAGCATGTCCATAAGATAAAGTCGTGTGGTCTGGAAGTTTCACTGGTTGCACGTAGTTTCTTATGGCGTTAGTACTTAAACAACTAAAATGTGGTAACATCATACCTGAATTTCTCGTCGGACATTGGTCTTATGCTCAATATTTGCTGTTTGAAAGGATTCACTTTTCTCGATTGACGTTGGTAGTTACAATGAAGTATCGGTCTTGGACGTTGTCCCTTTTTATATGCTGACCAATATCGACGTGACCGTACGGTAAAGTGAAGTGGTTGGGAAGCAGAACTCTCTTCTAATACACGATTTGATGGACTTTTTCCACGGGTCAATAGACGATTTGATGTGTACTTAAAAATGCTATCTTTTCTGTTCACGTGTGGTCACTTTAAAGTTTTTCTTCTGTCCAGACTGCAAGGCACCTTTCAATACGCCAAAGTCAACCAGTCGACTGTTGCGATAACTGAAAGTCAATTCTTTCCCTTCACAGTCCGTCTGCACTTTTCCTTGTGGGGCCAGGTATTCGTAGCCGTAATGGACGGCCACTAGCAAAATGTAGAATCTTGTCGTCGGGGTGCTCGTCCGTCCAGGCTCCTAAACTGTCTCCTTCGATGTCAGGGTGACATTGACCCAGGCGATCGATATAAATGGAACAATCTGTCTTAAATTACAGGAAAAATCTCCTAACAGTTTTAAAGCATCGTACACATTTAAGCGAGCATGCGCTGCCACATAAGTCACAAAATGACATTTCCAAATTCGTCGGCTTCTACAAATTCCAGTTCTTCTTCGTAACTGACTAAGATCAATTCCACATGAACGACGTCCACGTGTTTCATGTATTGGGTTTTGGAATGACAGAAATGTCAAAAGGCTATTTTTCGTAATTTTTCAACATGAATTGTGGGGTCAGGTATAAAAAAAAATCCGTGTGACTATTGGTATAAAGCAAGTAGGTGTTTTATCCACATTTATCTTTAACGTATATTTGATCTGAATATGTTTTAAACTGAATGGAATATGCGCAGTCTGCTTACAAATAACATGTTTTCTTCTGATGATATGTCTGTACTTAGCCTAAATATTGGTGAAATACTAAAAGTATTAAGAATTTTGAGTTTTTCACATTAGCAAATGATATCGAGTACAACAAAAAAAAATTTTGTCATGACACAACATCTGAAAAATGGGTCTATACTTGAGGTCATGCTTTGTGGAAAGGGGTATTCTTTGTTCACGAGCATATGTACCTACGGCATATCATTCGCTGCAATTTGTTAGACCATACTGATAGACATCGTTCTTCTTGTCCACGAGTAATATTTAGATCCAAATGTAACAATGTTGTTTTACAAATCCAATGTTATAAGTTTTACATTATTTTCTTTTCCGGACAATGATGCACGTACTACAATGACGCATTTACATGTTTGTTACAGCAATGCATTTAGATTTTGAATGGGATATGATAGACGCCATAGTGAGTCGAAATGTTTGCGAATTAAAATCTCAATAGACTTTGCGTTTTACTTACAAAGAGAGCGTGCGTGTGTATGTGTGTGTGTGTGTGTGTGTGTGTGTGTGTGTGTGTGTGTGTGATTTGGATTTTAACGTAGCTTAAACAATTCTTCAGTCATATGGCTACCATGTCTGCCGTTTGGCAGTTCAGTTTATAGTGATGTCTATGGATTGTGTCTATGGACAGAGTTCTGAAATAAAGTAATAATGATATTATGAGAAAATGGAGTACCACTCGTCAGGTAAGCACTGGATTACAAACCCGTATACTCAAAATATTAAAGGGAAATCTAAAACGCGAAGATGATATTTCCTGCAAATGTAGAAGTTATTCCGCCATTTGCAGGAAAAAATGTTGAAATGTAGTTAGATTGAGAGTGGAATTGAAACCTACCATCATCTTCATACGGCTGGAAGCAGTAGACACTCTTCATAATCGGGATGACACGCTGTTTCCACATCAGGTACGGAATGATCACTGCAAGAATCACCAGGATCAGCAACAGCAGTGCGCAGAGTCCAATCAACCACAAGTGCCACTTCACCTTTTGATCCCTCTCTTTTTGGCAATTAAAACAAAAACAAAGTTTATGGTGATTGATTTACACAAAGATAGAAACAAAAGGGAAACTTTCCCCGTTAAATGATAACTTATCAGATGTTATAACTGAGAATAAATACAAACGACGTGTTCAACTAAAGTTTAGCTCAATTAGGGTTGACTAAATATGCTCCTGTCCATATTTGCCACAGCATGATTCTTTCTCAAGACCACATAACTTTCAATATAAATCCTTTTTGACGTGTTCAATCTATGATTTCCACCCTTGCAATTAAGAAAATACTCAAAACAAAACAAAGAAATTGTATCAGTGGGCGAAAGCAAAAAGCTTACTATCGTTGCATAATCAGATTGTCTGACATTGACCTATCAGATAAATTTTTTGTAAGATTTCGGTCGATATATATATATATATATATATATATATATATATATATATATATATATATATATATATATATATATATATATATATATATTTCGTGTCTCAGATGATTGGCAAATTTATAAAAAAAATTTGGTATTTCTGTAATGAAATCGAATCTATATTGTTTTCACTGATATTTATCCAGAAATCCGTGGAATGGCACACATAAATGTCTTAACTTTATTTCATTGTTGCTTCTATGTCAAACACGACTACCCAGATTGTATTCTTTTAATTGCAGCAATATAGATTTCGATTGATAACTCCAGCATTCATTTCAATCGTTTTTCTCGAAGCTTTATTTCAAACTTTAAGGACATAAACATCTTTCACACCTAAAAGCCTTTTCTTTCGTGAACTTTAGCAGATATAGAGTTGTGTGTATCACTGACTTTCGTTGTCCCAGTTATGATTTAAGAGCGTAATGTTATTGAACTGCAACACTTAATTTTATATAACTCGAATGTTTGTTGCTCGTGAAACTAGTTTTTCTTAAGAACGATTAATGCCAATTTCAAATACTACTTTATGTAAGTGTTAGTAGTAATGTTGGATACTTTAGCGTCAATGGGAAAATACATTACAGCTCCCCTCCCCGTAACGTTTATCGTAAAGGTTTTAAAAATCAACTTGGGAACGTGAAGGGATTGAACTTGGGGAATATTGGTACTGTACAGCGACAAAGGAAAGTGGGTTGAATAGGAATGGAACAAATGAGGTGACGTCAAGGTACTGGAGATTGGCAACATTGTGACAAGGAGCTGACCTCAATCGGGCCAAACAACAAACAGTGACAGAGGGTTCCATTTAAGTTGAGCTAGTTCAGTGAGTGGTGGGTAAGTTGAGCGAGTTCAGTGAATGGCGGGTAGCGGGTTCAGCCAGTTCATAAACTATGCCAATAAAACAACGCGGGAAGGGTAAACAAACAAAGATACACATATATGGCAAAGAGAATACAAATCTTTTCGAGGCATATGAGTGACAACTGAAATGGGCAATTGTTATTTTTGTTAAGACCATTTCGTCAACATAGAGGGTATCGCACAGGTATTTATCTCTTCCTCAAAAACTTCTTCTGTCTTCTGGACCGTAGATGAGGACTCTCTCCAGTCAGTTTTGTCTTTCCACATGCATTCTTCTTTTCCAAACGCTCGTACTGGTGATCCGGATGGTTGTCCATGATGATCTGACATACATGGGTTAGTCTGTGCGGAACAGCATCGACGATACATGGATTGATGATTCAACATCTGGCCATATCTTCTGACGAGAACAGGTGAAGGGAATGAAATGAACTGCGGTTATTTATAGTGGAAGAGCGGATTGAGCTTTTTCACCAATCCTACCATGCGTTACAAAATTTAGTCACAGTGTAAAGTCTGTCTTCCAATCCGAAGAGATCTGCCTGTGATGTTACATTCCCTATATATATATATATATATATATATATATATATATATATATGCACTAGAGCCTGTGCGCAGTCAATCCATGCGACAGTTTTCAAACATGACGGAAACTAAGAAGATTAGGATAGGATTTTTAACGAAGCTTTAACAATTTTTCGGTCATATCGCTACAATGTCTGCAATGGGGCAGTTTATAGTGATGTCTAGCACTGGGGTATCATGCCGCAGACATGTAGCATGATGTCCCACCCTGTCATATTATCCTGACACCAGTCCGACCAGTCCTAACACCAACCTCTTAATACTGAGCGCCAGGCTAGGCAGCTGTTAGTACCATTTTTTGGTGTAAGTCTTTGGTATAACTTGGCCGGGGATCAAACCCACGACCTTCCGCTTCCGGGTGCACTAGGCCACTGGAACGGTAAACGCAGAAGACGATGAATTTTGGTGCAACGGCTAAAGAGACGATAAGCGATGACATAGCAATGGAGACCAAAGTCAACACAGGCCTACTTCCAGAGACACATTTTCATTGGAATTTAGTCGATTTTGTTTCTCTTCATCTCAGGAATTTGTTGTGGTACCAGCAGCATAGCCACCTTCTCCGTCGTTGCCACGCATAAAGGATTTTAAACAGAGACAGAAAGAAGAATTGAAGATATTTTTACAGCATCAAAAAGAAGTGGAACAAACTTTTCTCTTTCCACAGAAATAGCGGGAAAAAGATGCAAGAACGAAACGACAGAAAGAAGAAGTAGCAGTACCAATGCTAAGAAGAAAAAGGATAAGAAATCAAATACTTGGATGTGTGTTCACTGTATCCTTACGTGTGCAAATATTGTTACTTTTCCGCAGATCACCTGCAATTGCGGACCAAGCACATCAACGTAAACAACATTCGACAATACGAAGGATTGATCAAGTGCAAAGCATTGCTTCCCACGGACTTTGTACCATCCGGTTTTAATTCACTACTGCCATTGAAAATTGATGTTTCTCTTGAGTCGTGCTTGTGCTGGAACGTGCAACCAGGACCGACCTTGTCGACACACCCAAAAAGAACGTGTCTAGATTGGAACGTGGGTCAGCGTGGAATTCTTCAAAACACTGGTTTTGGGATTACTAATTGTTAGAAGTTTACCACTATCCATAGACAGAAAAATACCATTAGGGCGACAAAAGCCAGAAAGGCGTTTTCATAGACTACGTGAATGCCTTTTTGAAACTGAAACAAGAAGCCAGCGGATATCCTACCTGGTGCCAATCTCGCATATATAAAAAAAATTTTAAGAAAAATACGGGGAGCAGAAAAGCATCACTTTAGACCACGTGGAGAAAAACGAAGACTGGTGGTCGTTTGCCAAAGTGATGTTAAATTGCTTGTGGGGCAAAATGTTCACCCAAGACGAAGAATTAGACAGAACCTTCTCGTTACTTCCAGATGATTCACGACAAAACCAAATACAATGAAACACGTGGACATCCTTCGTGAGAACTTCATCTTTGTGAATTACGAAGTAGAACTGGACTTTGTAGAAGCCGACGACTTTGAAAACGTCATCATTCGGCTTACGTGACAGCCTATGCTCGCTTAAAATTGGCCTTCAACGGAACCCACGAAAAAAAATTGTTTCACCTTTCAACACTTCAACGTGTCCAAGATCGACGTCAGTCGCGATGGCAGGACATTTTGTACCCGAACTTTCGAACCTGACTTTAACAACAAGAATTACTTGAGGCCGTATGTATCCACCTGTACGAAGCCACGGTACAGTTAGAGACCACCACCAGTATCGGCATTACGTACGACGATAATGCAGGAGGCTATGATTTTTATGCTTTCGATTTTACTCCAGACCAAGGCAGCGATGAGGGACATTTACACCCTATAACATCCGGCCAAATTCGTGAGGAGTTTCAGTTTGCAAAAGCGCTGCACAAAACAGTAAACGTCTTCAATTAATGCCATAGAAATCAATGTTTTGAGAGAAGTAATTCTAGACCATTAGAAGCAATGGAAGACAATAATCTTCTTTGATAGGTGGAGAATAAATGGAAATGGAACGGGAGGATACCGTTGAAGCAAAGCCCCAAAATAAAGACGAAGAGGACGTGGTAATAAAGTAGTGATGGCCATCGCAATAAGAACATTTAGTCGCCTGTTTTGCCAAACATCTAACAGAAAAAATGTACGGAATTGATCTTGAAAGATTGCAATGGATGTCAAAAACGATCATCCTAGTCAAATTAAGCACGATAAATGTCTGATGATGAGCCAATACGAAAACTTGGACGAGTATCTGGACGAAGCTTAAGTTTCATCTTAAAAGAAGCCGTGTTGTATCAGTGGTATAAAGACTTGCGTGATTATTCCATTCCTTCATTGATTACTCGAGAGAAACAACACATCGAATCGCTAATGGCTAAGATTGCAGTGACGAAGCGAAGAAACGTTACTTGTCAGATATTTTTAAGCAAACAGTCAGGATTTAATTGATGATCTACCATTACCTGTACAAAAAAAATAATGAATACCTGGCAACTTGATTACCGCTTGAACAACAATTCATACACTGCTTCTAGGAATCCTATGAATTGTACTAAATATGAACATCCTCATCGAAAACCTCAAGACATCAAACTTATATCATCAACACGGACGACAATCATCTCCCAGGAACCCGCTAGGTAGCTGTGTACTTTCCCGTGATGGTTGTGTGGAGTATTTGTATTCGTATGGAATGCCACCTTTTATAAGACAACATCATTGAGTGAATGAGAAGAGATGCCCAGACGACGCGATTCAATAATATGAAATTGTAAGGCATATATTTCATGATGTGTGGACAATAATGTGTATATTATCTGCATTAAAGCAGTCTTGGACACAACAACACACGTCATCAAGGAAGAAGGAATACCTAACAACATAAAAGGAGAATAAAAGAGAGAAACAAAAGCAGGAAGAAGAAGATTGGAGAATCCAAAAGGTGGCACCCATTTTTTCTTTAAGGGAACACGGCTGTAAACCTGTTGCTATAAATCATGCTACCAAAAACTAGGGTGGTTTCCCCACAGCAACAAGCCTATGTTACTCGCTGAGCTACTTTAACTAGACTCCCGTGCCCCTTTTTTCTTTTCCCCAAACTCAATCAGTCTTTCTTTGGCTCTAAGACTGCTCTTGATGAAAGCACTATCCCCACAACCCTACCTTGATTCTTTATATATACGAACAAAATCAATACACCTCGAAAATAAACAAGCGTGACTCAAACGAATTTGGGAAATTTATTCCCAGCCGCTTCGTTTCCTTTTAGACGAGAAAAGTACACCGTGTACTAGAAAAAATTCCAAACGTATAGGATTTGCATGGATGGCTCACACAATATTGGATAAGTTTTGTCCAACAGTACAACTGGACTGAATTTGACACAACTCGTTCTGGACATAATGTGTTTCGCTACACCCCTTGACATTACGCGCTCCGCCGGTCACCTGTCTTCATGCTGAGCCCAGACATGATCATCAAAAAGGCGACATTCGCCGATTAACATCACAGCACCGACTAATTAACTAACCCGACCTTCGGCATGTTACTAGTTGCAAAATCACCTGGTGCACAGACTGTCAGTCTGGCTACCCACCGTTGATTCGTCACCTGCTAAAAAGGAGCAGACTCACCAAGCTACTGGAACTTCAGATGCACCTAAAGTATGCCAGACGCATCCTGGATGAGCTGGCTAAGGAGACCATAACCGAAGCAGCCAGGATAGAAAAAGAGGTGTAGGTGAGAAAGAAACAAGAGAAGGAAACGAAAGAAAGGATCCTGAAACCTCATGATGAAGCTTGCATGTGAGGTCAAGCCTACGCTGAGGACGCCTCACCAACCTATACCAGCACGACAGCCACAGTCACAACATCAGCAACATCCACAACAACCACTACCTCCAGTACCACAAATTCGTCATCCGCGGGTGTGGAATATAAGAAGGGAAGCCTTCATTGTGAAGACTTGAATAATGAGGCCAATCAACCTGCCTCTGATCTTTCATCCGCTACATTCAATTGGGACAATGAATGGACTGTGGTGCCAGGCTTGGGAGGTGTCACCATTCATCAGGTGCATCTGAAGTTGCAAAAACAAACAGCCCTTCTCAGGGCTAAACCAAAACTCTAAAATACGAGACTATTCAAGTTGCCAATTGGTATGAGTGTGGAGTTATGCAATTATAAAGACTGACTCCTTTCCAGATGTGTGTGTGTGTGTATTTGTGTGTTTGTATGCATGGGCATACGTTGTGTGGAAAGTATATCTGTGTTTTTTCTTTACTTCCCGTGTGTGTGTGTGTGTGTGTGTGTGTGTCTGTGTCTGTCTGTCTGTGTCTGTGTGTGTGTGTGGATAGTATATTTGGGAATTTGATAGTATATTTGGAATTGTTTTCTCTCTTCTGTGTGTGTGGATAGTATATTTGTGGGAAATTTGTTATCATTTCCGTGTATATATGGTGTGTGTGTGTGTGTGTATTATTGTTGATAGTATAATTGGGTTATTTTCTTCCCCTTCTGTGTTGATAGTAGATATTGTGTGTGTGTGTGTGTGTGTGTGTGTGTGTGCTTTCATGTTTTGATAGTAGACACTAGAGTTTATTTCCTTCCCATTCTGTGTTGATAGTTAATATCGTGTGTTTGTGTGTGTGTGCCTGTGTGTGTGCGTGCGTATCTTCGCGTACTTTTGTATTGATAGTACACATCGGGGTTACTTTTTCCCCTTCTTTGTTGTTTGTAGATATTATGTGTGTGTGTGTGTTCGCGCGCGAGTGTGTGTGTGTATGTGTGTGTGTGTGCTTTCGTGTACGTTTGTGTGGAAAGTAGATTTTTTTTATACATGCCCTTCTGTGTAGATAGCAGATATGAGTGTGTTTTTAGCTTCCGTTCTGTATCGATAGTAGATTTGGATGTGTTGTTAGCTGACCTTCTGTGTGGATAATATTTTTAGGGTGTATATTTTAGCTTCCCTTCTGCGTAGATAGTATATTTGTGGGTTTTTTTTTATCCTCTTCCAGTGTATGGATAGTATACATGAAAACAGAAGAAGGCCAAGCGCCCTTTTCAATGCCATTTATATGCCTAGAACACACACACACACACACACACACACACACACACACACACACATATATATATATATATATATATATATATATATATATATATATATATATATATATATATATATTCTTTTTGCCACATACGTGTATCTTTGATATGTTTTGTTTGATTGTTTGTTTACCCTTCCCGCCAAGCGTTTTTGTTTTGGTATGGTTTATGTACTAGCTGGATCCGAAATCCGATACCCGCCACCCACCACTCACTGAACAAGTTGAAAGTAACTGCCACCCGCTACTCACTGAACTAAATCAGACCAACAAGGTTCGTAGATTCATTTTACCTTAAACATACGTTTACCAAGTTAAGTAACGGAGTACTTACCCAGTGTTTGAAGATTCTGACAGAGTTTCCCGATATATGGTTTCTCACACGAACAAAAAGACTTATCATTGCTTGGGTCAATAGAACAATTTCCATGGAGACCACAATCCAAACAACATGATCTATCGCAAAGCGTTCCAAAGGCTCCGGGTTCGCATTTGCATGCTACGATGTTTGTTCCATTTCCTTCATGGCATTTTCCATATAAACACGTAATTCCATTGCTGCACTTTCTCTCAGACAACGGTCGTATAGTGTACTTTTCCAAGCACTTGTCAGACCGATTCGTGATGGAGAAAATACCTTCTAAGCCTGGCATATTTTCACACACTTCCTGAAGATCCTCAAGAATTCGGCAGTTTTGGTTCTCTGGACATCTCAAGGCGCACTGAGCTTCATTGTCACATAAATGTCCAGCCCAACCAGGATCACAAAAACATTTACTTGCTGACCCACCATTGAGAAATATACACTTACCATGTTGGCATGGCAGAAAACACTTTTTAGAACTTGTTGCGTTGTCCACTTCCGATTCAGATGTTCGTTTGAGACCTACGCTGGACATGTCGTCGAGACTAGTATCTGTCGAGTTTTCAGCGTCGTCCGTTTTGCACATTTCGTGTGTGACTCTATCGGTGCAAACGCATGAGTGTACACATGTGTCTTTATTTAACTGGCAAACTCGGCCGTCGCCACAAAAATTATTGATTTTGCACGGGTTAAAAGTGCACTCGGTACCTGGAGGTTTTGACATATTGCGCAGCCACCCTGTCGACGCTTGCACTTGTAGCATCATGGCAATAAGCACCGTCAATAGACAGTTTTGACGCACATTCCTCAATGTCATGTCCATATTGGTCTGAAGATAAACAAAGCACCACACAGTATTAATAAAAAGAATTTTAAGTAAAATAAGGTTGAAAAACAGGAATAAATGCATTTATATGAAGCTTTGACTTTTCTATTCTACTTTTTGGTGGACCGGACTAGCCATTTTTTCAAGCTGCCAGTCTTTGTCGTGTACGGGGCGATCTTTAAATTACTGGTTTAATTGCTTTCATTTGTGGACTTTAAAACTAAAGCATATATTGTAATTAATTAATTAAATGTATTTCACTGTGTACTATCAACACCTTTTCTGACATGTGTCCCATGAACCCGTTTAAAATTCATGCATATGATGTTTATTAAATATTACAAATTGTTGTCTATTGTGCGACAATATAAATATTAATGCAATAAAACCAGGAAGCGTATGTCATGTAACCAAGTCAAGTGGTTTACAAGCAATCAAATTATGTAGAGAGAGACATAGCAAAGAAGGGAAATGTTATGATCTCCCACACATTATGTGTCATAATAAACCCACCAGTGATCTGAACGTTTTGACCTTTTGACCTCCAAATCATTCGCGATATATAATATTCCATTGTAGCCATCTTCATGATATTGGTACATAATTCACCAATGGGAATCGTAAACGGTACTGCTAGATTTATAAAATTTAACCTTTGACCACTTACATAAAGTTGAAACAATTGTATCCTGGTCATTTGGTCTTTGCCTTTAAACTATATGTATATTTTTTTCTCCCGGTGTAAATGTGGACAAAGCCTAATTATGTCGCACTGATGTCCACTGTGTACGCCCAGTATACATTGTGACTGAACAGCGTTAGAAAGCCATCGCAGTACAACATTTGTCAAAATGTCCAGATGAATAATAATAATAAAAATAGTAGACTATATATGACATTGTAGTAGTAACTAAGTGCAAAGTGGCGACAGCGGTCTATCATTACTGCTAACATCAATGGCATGGATATTGTAACATTGATGGACACAAAACCAATATTGTCTACATGACAGTTTCCACTGGTGACCCAGCTCTCAGCTAACTACATAGGTATAATCTAAGACATTGTCAGAAAATATCATCCCAAATATTTTTTGACGGATTGTATGGCCAGTTGTTCACAAGGCTTAACATTCTTACCTATTATACGCTGAATATATGTATATCTGCGACCTAGAATATACTTTTTCAAAAATAAGATAAGAAAAATATATTCCATTTCATTTTTTTAAAAACGTTCCTGTTTTTAAATACAAGTCGTATGTTCCTAAGGAGATGTAAAATGTAAGGTTCTTTCTAACAAAATGAACATAATATTGCATACCGTATACTGGCTTATATGTCAAGTTCAACAGAAATAGCATAGACTCTGGTCTGCCTTAGCATACTGTGCCGGATGATCAGGGTCTGTGTTGTTTGTTTTACTGATTACTTCTTACTACAAAATGCACTGACCAAGATCTTCGGCACATTATGTCAATCATAGACTGTGCTGTTTGAAGTTGGGTTTGAGTTATAAGAGATTTTAGAAGGCAACATAATTCAGGGCAACCAAACGGTATCTAGTAAAACGCAATCTGTACAACATTTTGTTCCAATTATATATTGCCTCATTCGTGTTTTTACTTCTGCATGGTGACTTGTTTAGGAACATATTTAACCGTTATATGTAAATAATACGTTATTTTCAGTGAAAATATTCTTCAATGTCATTACATCACTAACTTAAATATGTAAGTCTCATAACTTATAAGTAATTGAAATTATAGTCTGAATATAACTCCTCGTTTGTTTTTGAACACCGATTTCAATAACGGAAATCTTTATTGTTATAAAAGTCAATCCAATCATTGATTATTAATTTCTAACCTGACTGTGACCAGAGTGACCCTAACACTAGCATCATCGGCGTTTTTCTTGCCTAACGGACTTTCTTTATTAACACGGCGCCGTATTGCATACACAATGTGCGAGTCTTTTTTCCTCCGACAACATTTGTGACGTAGTTCATCCTATTCAATAACTGCCGTATAATTCCGTACATTACCATGATGTTGAGAGTTTAGGGTTATATCTCTTTGCACACATGAACACAGACATTACACTGCTTCTTAAATCCAAGGGAGAAGCAAATTTGTAGTTGTCATTCTTTTCCTTTGCTTGATTCGACATTGTAAATATCGGAAGCAGACGACATAATATTTTCCTTCTAAGAAAATACATGTAGTACAGTAGTCCATACGCCCCATCGTTGAAAATGAACTTGTCCAGGAACTGGAAATGCAAGGCAAGAATGGTCGTCTTTTACACTGACAACTTCCGTTTTAAGTGAAATGCGTTCAAGGTAAGGTGTTTGGGCCACTCTGGGCACAATCAGGTTTGAAACTATAAATCAATAAATTAACTGGTTATGTTCTGCGCATCTTTTTTTCCGTTTGTGCTTTTCGTTGTTTAAATCGGAAGGGGGGAGGGGTTTATAAATAAAATGGAAGCTATATTAAGACGATATCGGTGACATATATTTTGACACTGAAGCTCTTTTCGTGATTAATACGCAAACTGGATATCACATATTGTGCACGAAAGAGTTACTTGAGATCCAGTAATGATTTCTCAGTAAGTATGGATACACCAACAATCGTATATTTTCGCTGTACTTGACAAAACTGACATGCGCAGACACAAATGACTCGCACTCAATACGCAAGCTCTTCTGTTCGGTTTCTAAGGCTAATATTATAACTGATAAAGAGTACCGGGTACACGGAAATTACAAATCTAACACATTGAAAAAATATTGTAATATCTTAAAAAGCAGGTATGGAATCTAAGTTTCAAGATGCACTCAATTACAGCGTCAAAGCTAAGCTATAATTCTAAAAAGGTATTTTACAAATGAAATGAAAAGAAAGAAAGAAAGAAAGAAAGAAAGAAAGAAAGAAAGAAAGAAAGAAAGAAAGAAACAATGAAAGAAAGAAAGATTCACGTGGTACAGAAAACCACTTTATTCATCGCACATCGTGAAAATAATTTATAAAGTATGCCTGAAAGTAACCTCCCCAATATAAGTCGATTAAGAATAGACATATATGAAAACAAGTCGTAGCATTTATTCGAAGGTTTGATGCATCGTTAGACGATATGCAAGCACGGACGTCTGCACTAAATTCCGAATAAATTGGTAATTATGAATTTTGACGTCAAGCAGCTTACTATCATTATTACTAAAGGTAGTTTGCATACTCTCCAACACACCTTTGACATGACTCGTGGTGGCTCATTGGCTAACGTGAAAGATTTGTTTGCCAAATGTATCAGGTTCGAATTATATTCAGACCAGACCAAGTTGGCTGCTTTTATAAAAATCGAGGCAAGGTACTTAGTTATGCTAGCCTGGGCACTTGGCACTAACAATATTTCAAGTGATGATGTGTTGCTTAAAACAAACAACAAATTAAATCACCTTTGGTGGAGATAGGTCCTTTTTTAGTATAGGCATTTGTCTAGTCAGGTGTGTGATAATATTATGCACCAATTGCACTATTAATGGAGGCATTGTAATCAAAATGTGGCAAAGTACAGTTTTTGGTCAAATGACCCGAGTTTAAAAATAAATACATAAAATGAAAGTTTTACTAAAAATCCATAAAATTATTTGTTACGTCTTCGGTAAGTGATGGAAGAGATTATCCTTTAAATTACTGTATCTGGTCTGAAATAATGAAAGGTTGAATTAAAGAAAACTTATGCACGAAGAGCCTCAATAACTAATAATTAAATAGGATGTACACATAAAAAACATGGTTCAACAAATCCTAACAAATGCAATCTCAGTCAAGAGAACGGAAAAACACGTCAAAATATTGCATTATGCCAAACAAAAGTGCAAGTGCTTTTGCTTAACTTAATATTTGAATAACAGTTTAGAAAAGAGACTCGTCTACTTACCTTCACCGGTGTAAGATGGTACAAACTTTCAAGTAATCTTGTATTACAATAATCCCGCAAGTAATCGATCAAAACATGATTGAGACGCCTGGATGATATATAAATGACAGGTGACATTAGCACTGACCTGAGTTTGGTTGACGTTCAACACGCGGTGTCAAAGTACCCTGTCTCAATTCCGTATAGATCAGCAAAAGGACAAAGGACTTGAAAATCGTATACACAGTCGTCAATAAGGTCAAAACATAATTATATAGATGATGCACATATAATCATCAAGAGCATGACCAGTTGGTCTTCTTCCAAGGACGCGAGGATGGTTCACCGCACAACGGAGAATGCGTAGAATCGCCATCGTTTAGAAATAATACAATTCCAGGCATTGTTTTATATCTATGTGCATTACAAACGAATATAGAAGTCCTGCACAAATAACGCTGGTGATGGAATGTAATTAGTCAAAACTCCACACAGCAAATGTACATCCATATCAGGCTTAAGATCACCTAATGGCACAGTAAATGTCAACAATTTATTCTTTTTGTAGGTGGCATAACAGAGCGCGAGCTGGGACTTACAAAAGTGTTACGCTTGCTTGCTGATAGATACATCACTGTCTCCACCGAAATAACAGAAAACTCCTATGGGCAAAACCTTATTTCACCCACTTTGTGCCAAGGGAACTACTTACTTACAGTCCTCATATAGCATCCAAACACGAGTCATATTTCTTTTGGTCACCAACAGCTGACAATGGGTATTCGGGGTTTTACGACAGCTAACGTCGCCAATGTACGACGTCTATACACGCGACTTCTTTCGCTCACGTTAAAAATATTTTGCATTTTTAGATTTTCCAATGGAAATGCGATGTTTCCTGATTTTCTAAACAAGTTAAGAATCGATAGAAATACTGATTTTTCTTGTAAATACATTTCAGTGCCAAGGTTGAAGGCATTTTAGAGAGGTCTTCTCTTTTCTTTCTTTTCCGAGGAAATGAACTACAGCTTTTCCACTAATAAATAGAACAGATGCAACAAAAATATACATTACTAAACACAATTAAGTAAATGCGTTATTAAATCTAATCCAGAACCTGTACAGAAGATTTGGTCACCTGCGAAAATGTGCTTTTGTAAAGATCAATCGCAATACAATATAATAATTGATGGATACGACTGAATTATTTTTTTTTAAATTTACAACGCTTAATATGCAATACATACCAGCATAGGAATGTTATATGTTTTGATACATGTTCGGACACGCCCCACTTCGTGAGTACAACTATCCTTTTGACAACGGATATCTTATGATATTAATGGAGGGTGTAAACGTCACTTCTGTAGCTTGTACTACCTTAACAGCAACTATTATCACCTTCACAAACAGTGTAATTGCATTAATTGTCAGCAGGTGATACGGAAAATAACCTTGTTGAACTTTGCTCCCTCGTGATGGTTGAAATTAATTAATTCTCACAGACTGTGATCTTAATATTTAGCCATATACTATGAATATGGTAGAGTCGGCAAATCATGCTTGCGTATAATGAATGATCTATCGAAAGGGAAAGTTTAAACTGACGATTAAAAACGGTAGTTAAGATACCACACACATGCTTTTTCTTTTTTTTTTGTTGACAATTTACCACAGAGCGAAAATGGCCAGGCACATGAAATATACACATCTAAACGTAGGCTAAGCGGTATACTCAATAACCCAAATTACACCCATCAATCATACAAAAAAATAAAGTGAATTTAAAGTTCTTTTGATAATACATAATATATACAAGATCTTCTTTTAACAAATAGCCGGTATAATCAGTGAAGAAATTCTTTTCCTTTAAAATGCTAACCCTATGCAAAATACAAAAGTGTAGTGTGCCACCTAAATAAGAAAGGCAAACGCAAGAGATTTTTTTAAGCATATCCGACAACGGTGAGCAATGTTTTTTGAACTGCTAACGTTTGAATATTGTATATCAACTTGGAGCCTATATAATAATCCCTGACTAGCTGCTGTTGTCAGGGTCGTGTTGCAATTCATGAGTTATGATATTCTCTATGTATCAACGCATGAGTGAAAATACTTCTTGTAGGATATATTAATATGACCGGATCAGCTTGTGATGGTTTGTTTTATTCTCCAAAATTTAAAAAGGGCCTTGACTTTCCTCGAATGGGCACCAAAGCAAAAGTCTCTGTGTCTTATTAATCAAATTGTACCTAATGCCCAATAAATGTGTGCAAGAAAAAAACAATCGTCAAATTTAAAATGACAAGTGACAGTCTCTCTCTCTCTCTCTCTCTCTCTCTCTCTCTCTCTCTCTCTCTCTCTCTCTCTCTCTCTCTCTCTCTCTCTCTCTCTCTCACACACACACACACACACACATATATATATATATATATAAATATATATGTATATATATATACATGTATATGTATATATGTATATATATATATGTATATATGTATATATATGTATATATATATATGTGTGTGTGTGTGTGTGTGATATATATATATATATATATATATATATATATATATATATATATATATATATATATATATATATATATATATATATATATATATATATATATATATATATATTGATCGATTGATTGCTATGAGTCTATGGTCTTTAAAAACAAAGAGAGTAAAAAAGGTAACAGTAAAGAGAGTAGACAACAACCTATGATACGGGTTATAGCTGGGGTCCCTACAACAGGGAGATGCAAGTGACGGGGCATAGGCATATTTTATTTAGCTGGTAATACGAATGTTCATACATATTTTTATGCATCTTGAAGTTCTTCAGATTGTTCTTGCTTAGTTCTTCAAATCCGACCGACATGTCCTGCTAAACCAAATACACACAGAAACTGTGCTGGAATTTCCAGTAGCCTATATTTCCAGCTGAAATCTTTACTACGCTTAATTGACCCAATAATCCAGCCCTTCATAAAAAGAAAAGCAGAACTGACATCGATCAATATAGAAGCAAAATCCTTGTCACAGTATGACTCTAAATTTCAATTGTATGTAGACAGAAACGACACTTCTTTTTTAAACTGATGTATTGCGCGTAACTATTTAAAATGTCGCTTGCAGGAGCTATTTAAGCATGGATAGTGTGATTGTGTATTGATGAATCCATGGTTGCGAATTTATAATTTAATAAAGCATAAATTTTCAATTGTATTGTTTCTTTATGGTCTTTTATTTTTCAGCCTTAGGTAGTTAAATAAAAAGAACATATAATAAAAAGGGTTACTGCAGTTGTATAGAAAATATGAACTCTTTTTTTCCCCCTGAAAAATACTTCACACTGCAAGGTCGTGCAGAAGATTTTTTAAAACCTCGGTTGATTTTTCCATCACAAAAGCAGTAACATATAAATACTGAAGACATGATTGCATTAACAGACTGGTTAGGCACAGATTTAGCCGCTCTGTCAATACAGTTATTAACAGAGTTGTTACATACAGACTCGACCATTCTAACAATAGGATTAATAGCAGATTTTTGTTACGCACAGACTTGGCCAATCTGAAAATTGGATTATTGTTGTTGGGGTAGACGTGTTTAACATAACGTTTTCACTTTCTCTTCTTGTTGGTCCACGGCAATTAATTGCTGTACAGTTACATATTGCTTATCAGCATGTTGAATACTGTCCTTTCCTACATCGGTTTTAATGGATGGGTTATTTAATGTTACGATTACGTGAATTTCTTTAAATGGTTGTTTTTTATGCACATTTTCATAACTATGTCACTCGATAAAAAAAATACAATTTCACCACAAACACACAATAATGTCAATTGAAGTTTTTATATTTAAAGTTAGAATATAATGCGTTCGTCTATGTTGTAACAAAGCTATCGAAAATTAACTGATCCATTAACTTTTTAACAGTGTCCGTTACTATAGAAACATACAATGTAATAGTGTCCATCCAATACTATAAAAACAGACAGGGTAATAGACGTTCGGGTTTTAATGTAGGATAGTAAATGCAGATTATATAAGACACTAGACTTTTTGGGCTTAAATTAACAATGTATTCACATGTGAAACTATTATTTTTTGTCGAAAGAAGTATGCATAAGCTGTTAGTTTACATTTGCCTCCAATATTCAATAGCTGCTGTCCCATATTTATCTAGCGTTTATATAAAGCTAACACAGTAGAAATATGTAGTCACCCAATCCATGGTGTAGAGTTTGATGTTCTTCAGACAATTATCGATCAAATATCTGTTTTCCATTGAGAGGTCTCCAGTCAATACGTAGTAAAATAAATGAAGTATGTTATTTCTTTGCCATTGACGACTGCAGTAAAAGCATCGTCAATAGGAAAATGTAACTTACATTCAAAAGCAGTTTACGCATTTGGAAATAAACATGTAACTTGTAAACAAAATTAACTTTTAATACTTATATCTATTAGAGGTAACTCGGAAATTGTATTACGAGATTTGTCATCAGTTTAGGTGACTATGCCTAATACTGCATTACACTCTTTTATCCATATAATCATAGTAGTTATCACTGTCAAATTGTAAAGTGTAGTTCTTACAATGTTTACTATTTTTCATGTGTACCATCTTTTTTTTAACTGTGTGTGTTGTTCTCACTTTTTCCTCCTGATTTTGTAATGAACACAAATTTATAATCACATACATATTTTATCTTTTTCATTTTCTATTGTGCTATTTTGTTATCTGTTAGTTACTGTTAACTCGCTATCTTTGTAGTGTTCATGCTTCTTGCTACTTCTTTTTTCTGGTATATATGTATATGTATATATATATATATATATATATATATATATATATATATATATATATATATATATATATATATATATATATATATATATATATATATATATATATATATATATATATATATATATATATATATATATATATATATATATATATATATATATATATATATATATATATATATATATATATATAATGTAAATGGTAAATGTTAATTTGATAAGTGAACTTCGTCACTTCGCTGGCTTCTAACCACTTGGTATATCATTGATGATATTACCAATTATATTTTGAAATATTCAATAATTTTGCTAATTATATAATAAAATGTGAATCTTTGATATAACATTATAACCTGTTATATGAAAATTATTTTTACACACAATAAGATAAATATCCTAAGCAGTTAAAATGAACACCTGAGTAGTCACATTTTAGTTGTTCAACGATTTCTTTGAATCTAAACCCTACTTGTCCATGTTGCAACATGATACATATTTGGCACTACAAATATTCAACATTTAACGCATTTCTCAATTTCAGTATGTATCAATACAGAACTCATTTGCAACATGACAGGCACATTGCATTTAGGTCCGTGCAAAGAGTTGTATATAAGGCCTTATCGTCTGGCCCACCAACCCGCCTATCCTTGTTTTAATTTTGCTTCCAAACCCATGGCCACTGACGCACACGTCTTCAGTTTGTTTGTATAAAAACCTAGGCCTCCACCATATATCCTTTTTAATTTATCAAAACATCAATATTCTAAGCGACAGACGATTCAACTCGTGTCTTTTTATATTAACACTACGCCACCATCATTCTATCGATCGCAATTTTGTCTTCACAAAACAACAATAATAAAATGTTGTTTTAAAATGCAAACAATACTGCCTTTGACACACCTATCCTCAGATTAATATTAATTAGGACTTCATGACGGTATGATCTACAACCAGGACTCCTAACAGGTAAATGATCTCATCCATAGCATGACCTTGAGTGCCTCATAAACAAGTCCGTCGTTAACGAATGTTAGTCTAGATTGGGAGCTATACAACATAACTCATTCCGTACAGGTCAAATACCAACCAAAGTACCTCAGTAATCAGCAAGTAAGTAAATTTAGACCTTTAATCGGAGCTCTGAATTAGACGAAGTTGCCACAAATCACCATAGGACATCATAGGACATCATGTGAAATAGGAGATAAAGTCAGAACATTTGTACAGACCAGGAAGTCATGATGTTTGGGTTCTGAATTAGGACCATTCATCAAGAAGCATAAACAGGCTTGGATGACGGGTTGGTTCGCTTGGTTGCTTAATGGTAGATGCAAATGGCGATTCTATGACAGTTCTTGTTTTTGTTTTGGTGCTATTCTACAGTAGTTGTCATTTATAAAGGTTATAACATATATTAGTTTACATTTTACTCTCTCTGAATACTATGAATGTAATTTCCCAGACGGTAATCTATAACAGAGTTCTGGTTCTATTTCGTGGGATTATCATTTGTAGAGGCTATAAAACTATTGTTCAACGTTTCACTGTCTTAAAAACATTCATAATTTAAGAGCCTCTGGTTTTATAATGTTTTAGGACATGCTAATGATGGTAATTATGTGTTTTAAAGCTTAATAGAATAAACTTTTACGATGTGCGTTTGATGATGTTTTAGTGTTTTAGAGGCTCAAATTGAAATAATTTCTCAAATATGCGCTTTATGTTATTTTTGTGCTCAAGAAGATACTTTTAGAACATACTCTTGATGGTATCTATACGTGGATGATTTTTATCTATGCGTGGATGATTGATATCTATATGTGGATGATTGGTATATATGCGTGGATGATTGATAATTATGCGTGGATGATTGGTATATATGCGTGGACGATTGGTATCTATGCTTGGATGATTGGTATCTATGCGTGGATGATTGGTATCTATGCTTGGATGATAGGTATATATGCGTGGATGATTGGTATCTATGCGTGGATGATTGGTATCTATGCTTGGATGATTGGTATCTATGTGTGGATGATTGGTATATATGCGTGGACGATTGGTATATGTGCGTGGATGATAGGTATCTATGCTTGGATGATAGGTATATATGTGTGGATGATTGGTATCTATGCTTGGATGATTGGTATCTATGTGTGGATGATTGGTATCTATGCTTGGATGATAGGTATATATGTGTGGATGATTGGTATCTATGCTTGGATGATTGGTATCTATGCTTGGATGATTGGTATATATGCGTGGATGATTGGTATATATGCGTGGATGATTGGTATCTATGCTTGGATGATAGGTATCTATGCTTGGATGATTGGTATCTATGCTTGGATAATTGGTATCTATGCTTGGATGATTGGTATATATGTGTGGATGATTGGTATATATGCGTGGATGATTGGTATCTATGCTTGGATGATAGGTATCTATGCTTGGATGATAGGTATCTATGCTTGGATGATAGGTATCTATGCTTGGATGATAGGTATATATGTGTGGATGATTGGTATCTATGCTTGGATGATAGGTATCTATGCTTGGATGATAGGTATATATGTGTGGATGATAGGTATCTATGCTTGGATGATTGGTATCTATGCTTGGATGATTGGTATCTATGTGTGGATGATTGGTATCTATGCTTGGATGATAGGTATATATGTGTGGATGATAGGTATCTATGCTTGGATGATAGGTATCTATGCTTGGATGATTGGTATCTATGCTTGGATGATTGGTATCTATGCTTGGATGATTGGTATCTATGCTTGGATGATAGGTATCTATGCTTGGATGATAGGTATATATGTGTGGATGATTGGTATCTATGCTTGGATGATAGGTATCTATGCTTGGATGATAGGTATATATGTGTGGATGATTGGTATATATGCGTGGATGATTGGTATCTATGCTTGGATGATAGGTATCTATGCTTGGATGATTGGTATCTATGCGTGCGTGGTACAAGATCTTTTGGATATACGCTTTATGGCTATTTCACATTATTGTGGCTCGCGGTGAATTTGATTGTCAGTAAACTGTCTACTTTATGGACTTGCACATCTTCAGTTGTAGAGCTGACCGGAGTGATATATGACCGGAGTGATAAGTTATAGAGCTGACCATTGTGGCCAGAGTGATATCTGACCAAAGATGTATGCTAATGATTCGATAAAGAAAGTGGACTTAAAACCTAAAGTGTGTTAGAATCAGTGGCAGAACAATCCGACACAAAAATAAACCGAGTTCAGGAATTAAAACCCTTTATGAAAGGTGTTGAGACTGAAAAACATTTGAGATTAACTTAGAAATCATGGGACACACTTTGATCGTAAATGTACATTAACTTGTTTTTACTTTGGTGATTTTATTTTCATCCTATCGATGCATTTAGCTATTTCGCTCATATTGTGTTTGTATTTAATGTAAAGTTGTGACTATAAACACCCAATAAACGTCTATCAAATGTATTGTTTAGTCCATGTTATTCTCAGAATTCAAGCACTCTGTATATGGCTACGTTTTACTCCTCTATCTGCTCTACCTCTGTTTTCAAAGCCGTTGACAGTCCAGTTTGGGACGCCTTGTATATTCGCCATCCGTTTTTCATGTTGGTTGCTAGACCTAGCCGTTAAAACAAAATTGAATTTGTCTAACATGATGATGTTACAAGAAGGCGAATTAGAAAATAAACGTTGGTTTACACGCAAATAGCATCACTGTAATGTCAGTATCATTTACATTTTAACAATGTAAAGTCCACCGTACCATCAATGTCGTTGTCACTTACCTTTTGTTATTTAAAACTGTCAGAGATAAATCTCAGGTAAAAATATTAGTAAAACTGTTAGTAAAGCTGAATTTTACGCACGACGATGTCACACAAACACCTCATTTTCTATTTACTTGCCGATTTAAAACCCACATCACCCAATATTTTAAGATTTCGTACCTATCTGTTTTGGACTGATGTCAAAACGGAGGGCCTGTCATTTACACAATAATATCGGCGTGAAAATGAAAACTATTTTTTTTAAAATTCTGATACTTCTTTTTTTATTTCAGTTTCATCTAGATAACTTCCTTTCAATCTCATATTCTTACGCCCTGTGTAGCATCATTTGCAAAACAAATAAACACAAGTGCGTACCAATTTATTAGAAGCGAGTATCGATGAAGTCTTGCGATTGTTTAATCTCAGAGCGCGTCAATTAAGTCAAGGCATCATCTACATTCTTCATCAACCACACACAACAATAATACGATATGTGCAAACTCTTTGTTTTCGTTTATGCCATCGTTGCCATCATCGAACCGGCCATGGAAGAATTAAAAGCAAATGCTGATCTAGTGAATCAGAAAAAATGAGAAGGAAAATATAAAAAGAGTACTGGTCTATCTGATGATGTGGCAGGTATTTGCGAACGCCTGTGATGAGGACGCAGTGGAGAGTAAGAATGGTACAAGCATAAGACTGGGCATTTTTGACAGGGATAAATACTACATGCATAGCATATAATACATATATCTTAACAATTATTTAAACCCGAATGCAATCAAAGAAAAGATGAAAGGTAAAAGAAAAAGTTATAGAAAAGAACTCGCTTGCATTAAATAATTTTAAGATAACATATAAATACATATAATAATATTTGTAATTGTAAAAAAAAACAAAATATGACAGCATGAATAAACAGTCCTACTCATGTACAATTTGTTTCGTATACGCATATATACACATTTACCTATGCCCACATACATCTGCATATATATGTATTCCTGCCCAAATACACGTACGAGAAAGGGAGTTGGAGAAAAAGAGTTGTATTTTTAAGAGTCAGCATTTCATTCAGTAATAATCTTATTCAAAATCTCAAAGTAATAAAGGAAATATTTTATTCGACTGATAGAAAGAGAACACTCCAATTTTAAAAAAGATGTAACAATTACTACAGGCACAACCAGGAGAAAGTTTATGAATCGCAAAAATTATTTCAACTTGGAAAAGCAGGACTTGATCACTAAACAAAGAAAGAAAAGAAAGCGACAAAACAGCTTTAACCCGCTTTGTAATGAACGCTGGGTTAAAATTACTGGAAGTAGTTCTATGTACATGATGTGATTTGAAATAGAATTTAAATTTAATTTGATTAAAAGGAACTGCAATATTGTTGTTTAGTATACCGACTGCTGCAAAATGTGTATAATTCGATGCTACGGATGTCATAAATCTTACTGATGTTAATTTTCAATTTCAAAGAGTTAGTTGTTATTTAAACATGTCTTGAACAGCCGTTTTTACAAAAAAAGAAACGCCGTAATTTTACTTTTAAAAAATCTCAGAACATAAATATGAGTTAACCACATATTTTGTACAACAAAATGTAACAATAAACCCTTGCGCCCCAAAAAGCTTCGAGTTTCAAATGTAGATGACAACATTACCTGCAGTAGATAATACAGACTAGGGTAATTCTAACATTAAGTTATTACATAACACGTACACAATACAGTTTCGATTAAGAACATCAGTTATTGAATCATCATCTAATATTTCCAGAATATTCTGTGATTATGCTGAAAGTGATTGCAATACTTGGATGTTAGTAGCAATGATATGAAAGGTTCCAAAAATTTGGAAATATTATAAATTATTTCAATGAGAACGACATCCATCAACACTGCATTCAAAATGAAAGAAAAATATCCCCAAAAGTGCTATCTCCGATTCATTAAAGGATAATTGATGTATCTAAAATCCTCTTTTGATAAAGATGGCAAGCAAACCAATCAATTTGAAATAAAAACAATTCCAAACGAAATAAACTCACATAGGGGCCTTAGCAAAATATACACCATTTAACAAGCTTAATAAATGTGAGGAAAATCAGACTTAGTTTTATATAGCTAAGTATTTAATGGAAACAAATAATTTTAAAACATTAACGATGCCAAGTAAAATGTCTTGCCTCCGGACTACGGTTTATTTTCAAATGCATAAATCCCCCTGAGATGTGCATGCTGCTAAATCCCTCAGATATGTGTATATAGCTAAATCCTTCGGATATGTGCATATAGCTAAATTCTTTGAATATGTGCATATAGCTAAATTTCATTGAGATGTGCATATAGCGAAAATAAACTGAGATTTGCATAATCTAAATGTCTCTTAGACGTGTAGATAGCTAAATTTCCAGAAGATGTGCATATAACTAAATCCTCCCTGAGATGTGCATATAGCTAAATCCCACTGAGATGAGCATATATCGAAATCACCTTGAGATGTGCATATAGCTAAAACCACCTGCAATGTACATACAGCTAAATCCCCCGTGAGATGTGCATATAGCAATTTCCCCAAGAGATATGAATAAAGCTAAATGCCTCTGAGACGTTTATATAGCTAATTCCCACGAGATGTGCATATAACTAAATCCTCCCTGAAATGTGCATATTGCTAAATCCTTCGATGACGTGCATATAGCTAAATGCCTCTGAGATGCACATATATCGAAATCACCTTGAGATGTGCATATAGCTAAATCCCCCTGAGATGTGCATAGTTAAATCCCTGAGATGTGCATATAGATAAATCCCTCGTAGATATGCATGTACCTAAATCCCCCTGAGATTTGCAGACAAGTAGATCCCTCTGAGATGTGTTTATATCTAAATCCCTCGGATATGTGCATGTAACTAAATGCCTCGAAGATGTGCGTATAGCTATCTCCCCTTGAGATGTGCATATAGCTACATCACCCTGAGATTTGCATATAGCTAAATCCCACTGAGATGCGCATATATCTAAATCACCTTGAGATGTGCATATAGCTAAATCACTCGTAGATGTGCATATAGCAAAATTCAGCTGAGATGTGTTAAATCCCCCTGAGATGTGTGTATAGCTAAATCCCTATTAGATGTGCATATAGCAAAATCCCACTGAGATGTGCATACAGCTAAATGCCTCTTAGATGTGCGTATAACTTAATCCCTTGGAGATGTGTATATAGCTGTATGCTCTTGAGATGTGCATGAAGAGCAACACTAGAACACTAATTTGTCCAGTTTAATATTCAAACTGTAATTAAGAGCAACGCCAGAACACTAATTTGTTCAGTTTAATATTCAAACTGTAATTAAGAGCAACACTAGAACACTAATTTGTCCAGTTTAATATCCAAAACTGTAATTAAGAGCAACAGTAGCACAATAATTTGTCTAGTTTAATATCCAAACTGTAATTAAGAGCAAGAATAGAACACTAATTTGTCCAGCTTAATATCCAAAACTGTAATTAAGAGCAACTCAAGACACAAGTTTGTCCAGTTTAATATTCCAACTGTAATTAAGAGCAACACTAGAACACTAATTTGTTCAGTTTAACATCCAAACTGTAATTAAGAGCAACACTAGAACACTAATTTGTCCAGTTTAATATTCAAACTGTAATTAAGAGCAACACTAGAACACTAATTTGTCCAGCTTAATATCCAAAACTGTAATTCAGAGCAACTCAAGACACAAGTTTGTCCAGTTTAATATTCCAATTGTAATTAAGAGCAACACTAGAACACTAATTTGTTCAGTTTAACATCAAAACTGTAATTAAGAGCAACACTAGAACACTAATTTGTCCAGTTTAATATTCAAACTGTAAATAAGAGCAACACTAGAACACTAATTTGTCCAGTTTAACATCCAAACTGTAATTAAGAGCAACACTAGAACACTATTTTTCTAGTCTTATATCAAAACTGTGGTTAAGAGCAACACTAGAACACTAATTTGTTCAGTTTAATATTCAGACTGTAACTAAGAGCAACACCAGAACACTAATTTGTCCAGTTTAACATCCAAACTCTAATTAAGAGCAACACCAGAACACTAATTTGTCCAGTTTAACATCCAAACTCTAATTAAGAGCAACACTAGAACACTAATTTGTTCAGTTTAATATTCAAACTGTAATCAAGAGCAACACTAGAACACTAATTTGTTTAGTTTAATATTCAAACTGTAATTAAGAGCAGCACTAAAACACTAATTTGTTCAGTTTAATATTCAAACTGTAATTAAGAGCAACACCAGAACACTAATTTGTCCAGTTTAACATCCAAACTGTAATTAAGAGCAACACTAGAACACTAATTTGTTCAGTTTAATATTCAAACTGTAATTAAGAGCAACACTAGAACACTAATTTGTCCAGTTTAATATCCAAACTCTAATTGAGACCATAGATAGTCCTGCATAGTATAAACCTGGAAGTGTGTATATTGTATACTTAATTATTTTTTTTTTTGCAGATACTCGTTCATAATAAGTTTATCGCATGTCCTAAGGACTTAAAACATATTCGCCGCGAACCTCTAAGAGCACATAAAAACATGTCATACTCCAACCTCTAAAACGCATAATTGTCATCAAGTACACATTCGAAAGCATATTCACCGCAAGCCTCTAAAATACAAAATACCCTCATGTGAACATCAGAAAACACATTCATCCACGAACCTGTAAAACGCAGAACTACCGCCAAGAACATGTTCTAAAACATGTCCTCTATACACAGAGACTCAAATTATTAGGAATGACGTTTTATAAACAATACAACGTGTATAATATCGTGTTATAATTGTATTGCTTTTAAACACGACAAGCATCGTTAAATATTCCACAAGCACGAAATATGTCTTAGAGCACCCTTTTGTGCCATGGATTTCGTAGTGTTTCAGGGGCAGTAAAATGTCACAAAACATATATGTATAGCCTCTACAAATACATGGAAATGCCGAATAAATGCCAAACACAGCCTTCAGAACCTCTACCTATGATATCACATTTTAAGGAAAACGTTTAAACAGACCTCGAAACCAGATATATTGGAATAGTGGCTTACATAATATATTTTCAGGAAGACATTCAAGAGTTATAGTTTATTTAGAGGTAACACTGGCGGTTTATGTGGCGCAAAAAGATGATACTGGTGTGACTGAAAATCGTCATAGGCATTTGTATCTATCTATTAATGGACCACAGCTACTTACTCGAGTTGGTCCGTTGCACGCGTTATACCATATTAGTACCAATAATTTGAGGTGAAACTGATTCAAATTTAAAGCGATGTGAACTTCTGATGACCAAACTATATTTGAGCAGACAATTCTCGTGATTATATTTTTTTTTTAAAAATGGATCTCCAATGGAGGTTGTAGTCGACGGAAAATCAATCCCTTTTGTGCGAAATGTAAGCCAATTTCATGCAGGAGAGCAAAACGAATCCTGATTATAATTAATCTTAAATACACGTTATTTGTTTTCGTCAATCAAGTTCAAGTTATAGATGATAATGACATAACTAAAATCTTTTTAGGATTGGGGTTCTGTGACCACGTGAGAAGCTGATCATTCAGTTTGTCCTCTGAAATGTCTTTCTTTGGCATGCAGGACATTGCATACCGCTTGGAGTTACTTTGTCCGTCGAGGTCGTTCTGCAGTTCAGATATTTACACTGCACACGTTCTTGTACTGCTTCTTCAAGTCTGCTCTAATGATATATGTAGCTTCATTAGGTGGAACGATCTCGTACGAGATCTTCTCTACTTAGGGTCAAGATTGGAGGATTTTCTTAATATCTTTTTTGGTGGCACGAGGGTCTGGTCTCGGCCCAGTAAACTATTTATGAAGAATGTCATGCTTTCATCCACGTTCTCGCAGTTCGCATGAATTGTTACTACTCGGCCACACATTTCTTGAACAAAAGTACGTGTCACATCCTCATATTTCCGGTTTGAGACATTTATCGTTTTCAGCGATTTTTGGCGTGTTTCCTTCTGCTAGGATAAACCCGGTTATTGAACTTAGAGACTATGACCAAAGGTCAATACAGTATTTTGCATATTTTACGTCCTTCGTCTCTCAGACATTCTACTCAACTCTTCTTGTGATGATGTCGTACTAATTAGAACGTTTCATATATCAACTTGGGTATATCCAACAACTCGTACTACGGTGACGCGTGCGGATCACAGTGTTTGAGATTACGATGACTATTCAGAGCATTTACTCAGTAGGAAGATTCCGTTACGTTTCTATTTGAGAGAGTCATTTTTACCGATGATGCTTGGTCACGTCAGGTGATCTGCACAGACGCTACCTTGAAATCACCAAGGATGATGACCTTGTCTCCCTATGGCACTTTAGGATAAGAGAATCGAAACGTTTATAAAAATTGCCTTGATCTCATCAGGGTTCGTTATTATGGGCATATACTCGCTGATAACAGTTGCATGTTTTCATCAATCTGTCTTTCATGACCATTGGGAGAATTGGGATTGCTGACTCGTGATTTGAAGGTCAATCCAATAGCAGCTTCTCATCGCTTTTGCTTACTTCGTCATCTCCAGAGGAATCTGTAGCCGGTTCCTGCTTCAGTGAGTTATCATTCCTCAGCGAGGAAAGTTTTGCTCAGGTTCTTTATTTGATAATGAATCTGTCAGCAATCAATCAACTGGAACCTTTTGTAGTGAATGGGGATACCCGATGAACAATTGAGATTTAATGTTAAAATATTGCGTTTGTACCCTGGGGACAAACGGGAAATTATCATTGTGGGACAGCCTAGGAACAATGAGAATTTCGCACAGGAAATATATAACGACAATGTACTGGGACTGTCCAGGGATAAACAAGGTGAATTGGACAGGGATGGCGTCACGGTACTGGACACTGGGGAAACAATGGCAACAATGAAGCAAGTGGTTGACCTGAATCGGGCAGAACAGTGTTGGAAGGACCCCAACCTTAATAAGCTCTACTCTAGGGACAAACATAATAGAGACATGAACATAGGAGACATAGAAATATGGTAAGATAGATGGTTAGAGACATAGACATAGATTTATCTACATAAATCTATGAAACAAACATTTATACAACCGACTAAAACAATTTAGGCAAGAGAGAAATATTTTCCATGAATATGAGTGGCCCTAAAAAGAACATTTGAGTTTGTTGTTGTTGTTCTTCTTCTTCTTCTTCTTCTTCTTCTTCTTTTCCACCAGTTTCTTATTTTCTGCATTTCATTTGTCTTCTTCTTCTTTCTTTCTTTCTTTCTTTCTTTCTTTCTTCTTCTTCTTCTTCTTCTTCTTCTTCTTCTTCTTCTTCTTCTTCTTCTTCTTCCCCCTTTTCCTCATTTCCATTGTCTTCCTTTTATCAATTTCTTCCTCTTTCGCTATTTTTTCGTTATTTCAACCTATCTGTTATTTTTCATCCTGATCCTCTTTTTTGTCTTTGTCCTATTTGATGAGTTCCTATAGTCTTTAGTTTGCCTTCCTCAAATTGCTGAATAACATCTTGACTCTGTGAGGGTTATAAGAATCAATACTCCAAACTTACTAGCATTTCTCCACCATCCTCAAACCTAAATCATCCAGTATCCTTGCAACTCCTGCAACTTCTCTAGGACTGACGAAGATTGATTGTACGCTTTGACCTGGCGTGGTAAGACGTCGGTGTACTTGAGAGTGTGTTGATGCGTAAAATATTTCCAAACATCGGGTGCATATTAAATTTAGTTACAACTTTGTTACATGCTATTAAACTTGGGTTTTCTCTTGGTGTTTTTCCAAAGTATACATCTTGCTCTTCTCTACAAGACTGCCCACTGTGATGGCAAGGGAAACAACTTAAAACAAAATTCCAGGGGAGGTAAATTCATGTATTACGACAGGTGCTCTCCCTGTCAGTCAACAATATTGATTTTTGTTATGTTGCTGAGGCTTCCTTTCACGAGATCTGACGATTAAACGAGACACAAAGAATTTCAGAATGGCTTAGGACAGATGGGTCTTTGAGGTTAAATCCAGAAATATTTTTTTAGATTAAAATCCTAGTTACATTTGCATTTAAATATATGCATATTTTAATTATTTATGTGAAGCCGACGGAATCCTCAGGGGCAGTAGTGTTGTTTAGAATTTTCATATTAATAATACATGTAAATTGTAGTGTGACATGTATATCTATGTGTAACTTACAAGGTAAGTCACACAACCCGTATGTTATACTCTTAGTGGTTGGGTTCATATTGATAATTAAATAGGGACTTTAGTCATTACATTATAATTTACTATATTGGTATCTATAGGTAAATTCAAAGTAAGCATAAGAGATTTGTTTAATATGGACGCAGACGAGTACTTCGATCATATTAGAGCAGGCAACACAGGATGGGTAATCGGACAACGAGGGATTGGTAGTGATAGATGTTATATTTTAGAACATTGAGTGCTTGTTTGATTTTATATTGTATTTAATTAAATTTATATTTTAGAACATTGAATGCTTGTTGGGTTTTACCTTGTCTTGTTTCTAAAGTTTAGGTCCCTATATGAAACATTAGTGACTGAACGAAGTAATTCATTTCCTCTCTCTCTCTCTCTCTCTCTCTCTCTCTCTCTCTCTCTCTCTCTCTCTCTCTCATACATGAATAGCATTAAACCAAAACGTTATGTTACGTCAATTTTCATTGGTTTCAGTTTGCTTTTATTTTTTTTATTTTTTACCCAGACTGATATTACTGACTCAGTATCATGCTAATACTGTCATCCCCCCCCCCCCCAAAAAAAAACAACACACACACACACACACACACACACACACAAAAACAACAGGGGAAGAACAAGATTTTTCATCCTAATGAAAATACAGTTAGCAAAACATCATCCCCAGTTCCACCAAAATTGGGTTCAGGCCACAAAATTTGAGAGGGATAATTAACTAGACCAGGTAGTACTTAATGTACTTGTGGTAAAATATAAATAAAAAAGAAGAGAACCTTTCTTGATGTCTGCACTGACAGTATCTTTGCCATTTACATTTGTAATGTATTATCAAGCGTTCAAGAAAAAATCCCCAAATTTTTTATTTTTAATGCCTTGTTCATTTAAAGATGTACATTACAGAAGCTTCCATTCTGAAACTTGCTCTCATTTAACTTTTGTTATTCCCATGTTATTTACCAGTGTTTATTATAATAATTCCCATTTTTGTTTCTTAATTAATAATGCATTGATTAAATTCTAGACCATATGTCGGAAAGTTTTTCAACCCAAAAACATTGTCATTAATTCAGTCCTATGTTACCAGTCATCATCAAGTTTGCACTACATCAGGCAGAACATAAGAAGCCTCGAATGCTTCAGTTGCCATACAAGTTGTTTTCAAACGGAAATTATTTGGAATCTGAATGTCTTTATCCTCTTTTGTAATTTTAGCCAATGCTGTTACCAACAAAGATGTGGACAGGAAAAAAGTACACATATGTTATAATTTTTTCCTAATGTAAAGATGCACACGGTGTGTATACAGGAGTTAGGATTAGGCGGACTTGGAGAAACCCGTGATCTGCTCAAGGTGCAACACTGAAGCAGTGTATTTGAAAAACGCTTGTATGCTCCATCATTGCATCAAAATCAAGGAATACATTCTGAATTTCAATACATAGTTATATAATTAGCAAACAAATTGTTTTTTATTTTTTAATTTTAGGTATGTGTTGTATACCATGACTGTTAATCATTCACTGATTCTGGTTATGGTGTCCCTCCTCAGAACTCTTGGCAAACTGCCAGGAGAAGAAGTCTATGACATGGGAACACTAGAGGGGGATGTACAGAACTGGGCTGTTTTGATACAAAACTATATTCTACAGGTGAATGACTTGCTACCCCCCTCATATCACACACACACACGCACTTAAACACACACACACTTAAAACACACACACACACACACCAGGATTATCACAGAGAGAAAAAAGGTGTTGGGGCAGATGGTTCAGGAGGCATTTAGTTTTCATATTTATCATATATTCATTTATCGCTGGTGGTATGTAATCCAGACTAAACTATATGCTTTATGTTTGGAGTCTTTAAAAAATGTGCTGTCTAACCTTCATACATCTATATTTCCGGAGCAGCATTCAGTGCAGTTTTTCAGTATTTGCAAAAACATTTTTTTGCAGTTTTCATTAGTACATCTACATGGTATGGGGAAATTTAAATATTTGCTACCAGTGCAAATTTCTGTATGGTCAGCTATGGAAATATTTTATATATCTGATAGCACACACCTGCTAACTCACTCAACCAATAGACACCCCCAATATTCCCCCAGTAAAAATTTATGTTTAACCTAAATGATAGTAAAGTAGATAACTGTAACAAATCCATTTAAAATTGAATCATTTTGTAGAATTAATTTGTTATGAAGCCAGGTGTTTGTACATTAGAATTTTTATATGTGCTTCTTTTAATTACATTTGAATTCAAATCAGTGCTTTTTTAAGTACCTGTTGAAAATAGGTTTGTTATATTTGCATGCTTGTCTGAATTTCTGAACATCTGGCTCATTTAGTTCAATTTTTCATGGAAACATATAATGGTAAGTGTTTTCTTTATTTGTTTTTCTAATATGTCTCTTAAATGTGTAGACATATGATAAAAACACTTGTAAGAACCAAAATATCATATCATGCAAGTGTTACATAAGTTACTTCATAGTTGGGTGGTGGTTTGACTGTTTTATGGCATTTATGACATATCTCTTGCAATATTATGCCAAGGAATGGAAGTTAAGTGTGTTTGGCAAAGATGAACAGAGGTACCCGTCTAAGTCTAGCCTGGCTGTGTTTTGAACCTGCATCACTTGGAATACAAATCAAACACTCTTCCAACTGCTACCATTCCTGCCATTAAGTTTTAACCAAGTAGATTTATGTAATATATGTTAAAAGTAAATTTAAACCCAAAACAGTTTCTTGGCTTTTCAAATTTATTAACATCAAGAAACTCCTGTAACACATGTTACTAAAATCTTAAACTATATTTTCTCAGCTGTCACAGTAAGAAAGTCTAAAAATGTCACACATCAGTAATTTGTTCAGTTTATGTTCTAAACGATGACGCATACTAATATAGATGCATTAAGGCATGCAATAGAATGTGACACAGTAAGGAATTTTTCTTAACACTGCTTTCATTCTTTATGGTCCATCTAGTTGGCAAGTGATGGAATAAATCAACACTACTCCCAGAGCTACCTGGACCAGGCCACCTATACTTACGAACAGAAAGATGGAGAGGAAATCATTCAACAGGTCAAAGAGGACTTGGCTATTTATTTTTCACAGAAGAAACGAGCTGCACAGGTAAAGTGGTGTCAATTGAAGGGATACAATGTAAACACCGTGGTATCACTACTTCTTCAGAATTGATGGTCATTTGGAAATTTGGTGTTCACCAAAAGACTTCTTTGCATGTCTAGTTGGACATAAATGCCAATGTTGCCAGTCAGTATGAAATATGACTGTCACACCAGCCATCTTGTTAATCTTGTTGCTGCTACTGAATAGATTGTCATATGGGGTTTTTCTGTTAATGATGTCTTGCTTGCCTATATGAATTCGGTGTGTCATAAATCCAGTATGGCTGCTACAGTGTCTAATTTAAAAACCTTATTGCTCAAGAATATCACAGATGGTTTCAAAACTCAGCAGTAAATAAAAAGATCTTATCTTGAAACTGTAGAGTGTCAGTCTGTTTGAGAAAGCAGTGATTTTAAATGAACCCACTTCATCTTTCAATACTATATGAAGAGGAAAAGAATACTTATCCACACAATAACTCCATTATTACATCATTTTTCATTACAAACAATATATTAATAGCATGCACTTGGGCTGAAGAAAAGCCTATTGATTTTGGGATGAAAAGTTTAAAGACCATGGTAACTGTGATTAAAGAAAGAAATATTTTTTAAAACTGAAAATATTAGTTCTAAATCACAGACCTGGGCCAGACTTTTTGGATGACTTGCAAATAGCATGCTATGGACCAAAGTTTGAAGATGGCTTGCATACGAGGTCATGAAGAATCAGATCAATTTTTGGCTCAAAATGTCAGATCAAGGTCACTGTGACTGAAAGAAGAAAATTGTTTTTTGCTGAATAAAGTTAGTTTGGAATCAAAAGATCAAAGGTCAAAGCTGCAAAGACAGGAGGAAAAAATGGTTTCTGTACAATGACTTCACTTATAAATCAACAATGGATTAAGCTTTATGGATATTTGCACTTTGAAAGAGGTAGAAGTCTACTGATTTTGGAATTAAACTTTCCAAGAAAAGGGTCACTAGCTGCTAAAAGTGAAAAATGGTTTCACAGAATTTTAATTCTTGACCATGTACCTTCACCTTTGGGTAGAAAGACACCTATTGATTTTATGATAGAAAGGTCAAAGGTCATGGTCACGGTAAGTATAATAATAAGATAATGTTTTCTGCACAAAGGTTTAGTTCAAGACTGCATACCATAACTTTATATCAAGGTCATTTGGAAATAATGATGCCACACAACTGGTTACATTGAATATTACATGTATTAAATATGGTATGTGTGTATAATGTAATAGGGTTATTTTGTTTTTATCAGAGATTAGCAGAGAAGGTGAAAGAATTGCATGACAACTTCTACAGCCAGACCAATCATACACTTGCCAAAAAACTGTCAGATCTGCCACGTGAAATCTACATGGATTCAGACATTCCAGAAATGCTACCACCTGATTTGAAATTCAATCCGTAAGTCTATTAATATATGTACACTTTTTGACATCAATGTCTTCATTGCAGCCTGTTATCCTATAATTTTTGAATGTTATATTATATTGATAAGACATCCAGTTCTAATTCAGTGTGTTATGTATATTTGATTTATATTGTGTGCTTAATTTTTGTCAGTTATTGAGAGTTGTGTATGGAATATTTGCATACCTGACTTTTGTCAAAATTGTAAATAGTAAACAACATGTCTACTCAAATTTGAGTTCAAGGCCTAACCATGCTTAAGAGTCAGTGAATTGTTTGCTAGAACATACTATTGCATCATAGGTCTGGCGAACAAAGAATTATTTATGTCTTAAAATCAGTCCCTAGACTCCATTTGTTGTCAAAGCTAACAGTTGTGTTCAGATATTATTTGAGAGGAACTGTTTATTGACATCATTCATTATAATTACTCAGTGCTGGTTGACTTTTGGATTAATCTATTAAATTGGAATTACTGAGAAATCATTCAGAGACATTCTGGATTACATCATTTTGGTATTTCATTGTTGGAATACATTTTGAACATTCAGTATTGTTTGGACATGCAATTGGGCAGTTAGGATTATTTGGTATTTAATTCACAATACTGTAAGTGTATCTTAAATGTTTACTTAGAAAATTAATTTTTTATTGATTTTACTAAATTTGTTGGTTTTGTTTCTTTTTGTTTTAAGACTATACAGTCATAACAAGTGCATAGAACAACAAACTCTGTTTGAAAATGGACATTAGATGATATGGATCTGACCTCTTGAAACAAATTACAGTATGGCTTACGTTATCTTCTGTTAACTCTAACTCAATATGATATCTGCATTTAAGAAATGACAAGAAAGATTAAATACTGCTTTCATAAAATGAAATCCGAAAGATTAGAAGATGCAATCTCTTCACCTTGTTACAAAAAGTATATAATGGTGATTAAAATATTTTCATTTTAATCAATCTACTACTAGTATAGAGAATTCTGAAGCAGCAGAGAAATTCCATAATGCAGATGTGATTGGATAATTTATTTTTGGATAAAAGTAATTTATTATGCAATTTCTTAATTTTTTCTATTTATTATTTCTGTACTATTACTTTTTCTTATGAATATGGTTTGATGAAAAGTCTCCTGATTTATAGTGACATCTCTTTCTGAAATTTTATAGCTCTCTAGATTTGGCTTTTCAATGTTATTAAATGAATGGGTTATATGTTATTCATCGCCTGATTTGACTTTTGGGTGTTATCACATGAATGGGTTATAGGTTATCAATCTCAGGTTTGAAGAGCTTCCCATTTCATTAAATAGAGTTCTGTTTAGATTAGATTTGTTTACAGTCGGCATGATTAAAATTAACAGAACAGGAGCTTTAATGTGGTTCTTACCAATATTACATAAAACATTTAGGAAACACAATAAAATTTTGATTCACATTAGGAAAATACATAATTATGATAAGAGACAATGCACATAATACAAAACTTAAAAGTATAAGCAAGGAAAGCATTTTAAAAGAGATAGTATTTGAATGTGAATGTCTAGTGTTATGTATATTTAATTTGTATCATGTGCTTGACATTTGTCCTTGATTGAGGAAATCGTTTTAGTGTGTTCCTGCTTTTTGTCAGGTTTGTAAGTTTTAAATAGGTTGTTTACTGTTATTTGGGTTCAAGATCTGGAGTTTTTAGAAGCACAAAATATTCAAGAAGTGAACATTGGATCCCCGTTTTGGTTTTATGTTTTTATATATGGTTATCAACAAAATTATTCATTCCCATTTTAAGTTCAGTATGTTGACTCATTTAATATTGTGTTCTTTAGAGGAATAATTTATTTAACATTATTCATTGGTATTGATATTTTGGATAAAATCACTATTTCGTGATTATGTGAAATCATTAGAAAGACATTCTGGATTATGTCATTGTGATTCATCAAGACTGTTGGTACATAAACCTATTAAAAACTATTGGTACATCTGCACATTAATTATTGGAATTCATTGAAACACTCAATATTTGTTGGACTTGTGTTAGAACGTTTGTAATTATTTGGGATTAATTTCACAATACTGAATGTTCTTCTTAGATATTTACTTTGTATCTTAAAAAAAAAAATCTCGTGGGTCATTAGTTATTTCTCAGTTTTTCCTGGGTTCTTCGGACTTCTTTCTCCATCATTAATACTGGTCACCATGTATAGCCTATCTTGTGTTGAAAAATGGTGCTAAACTCTACTACAACAACAACAACAAGAACATAAAAATAACTTCTGATTTTAATAAACTTATTGGTTTTACTTCTTTCTGTTACTTAAGACCATAGTAATAATGTTATGTATCTAATAAAAAGATCATATATTAGCATATTTAGATGAAAAGTAGAATTAAAATTAAAATGTTTTTATAAATAAAGGATGAGTTAGAACTAGTAACTGGATGAGATGTCAATTAAACTGTCTTGATATCTTTAAACAAAGGATAAGTTAGAACTAGTAACATGATAAGATGTCAATTAAAATGTCTTGATATCTTTAAACAAAGGATAAGTTAGAACTAGTAACATGATAAGATGTCAATTAAAATGTCTTGATATCTTTAAACAAAGGATGAGTTAGAACTAGTAACATGATAAGATGTCAATTAAAATGTCTTGATATCTTTAAACAAAAGAGGAGTTAGATCTACTAACATTATGAGATGTCATTTAATTCATAAAAACACAGAAATGGAGTTATCACATGGGATTTAGTGATACATATGACAAATATTATTTAGAATTACCTTTCCAGGAAAAAATTAAGGATATAAATAAACTAAAATGTGATTCTGTTCCAAATTCAATTTGGCGACTCATTATACAGAATGGCAGCTGCATATCTCAAAGTTTTGTTTTGCTATTTGTTGGAGTTTAAGTTATGGACATAGTGTAAGCTGTGAGGGCATAACTTCTAAGTCAGACTGATTAGTTATGAACATATTGTGAGCTTTGAGTGCATAACTTCTAAGTCAGACTGATTAGTTATGAACATATTGTGAGCTGTGAGGGCATAACTTCTAAGTCAGACTGATTAGTTATGGACATTGTGTGAGCTGTGAGGGCATAACTTCTAAGTCTGGCTGATTAGTTATGGACATATTGTGAGCTGTGAGGGCATAACTTCTAAGTCAGACTGATTAGTTATGAACATATTGTGAGCTGTGAGGGCATAACTTCTAAGTCTGGCTGATTAGTTATGAACATATTGTTCTACTATTTGTAGTAGCTGTTACGTCTAAAGTTTTTTTCATGTTGTTTTAGTTCATATTTAATTTCCTATTAAATCTTACAAACGAATGGATATATTATTAGGTATTTCAAGCAGCCAGTGAGCTGGAACTACTCAACAATAAAGATCCCTGATGATGTCCCTCGTGGTGACCCCAGTACCATAGAAACAGTGTATTTCACAGCAGGACTAAATGAACTGTTCAAACAAAACCAAAAGGAAGATCCCTTGCTAAGGTATACATACTAATTACAAGAAATATATATATATATAAAGTTGCATCACTTATAGTTCAAATCAAAATAAAAAGTCTGTATATATATCATGAAGCAGTGATTTAGTCTCCATAGCAATTCTGATATTATTAAACACATATTCTGATGTGTCTGTCTAAAGAGTGATTGCTGTCCTGGAGAACTTGCAGTACAGTGCTGCTAGAAAAGTCTTTTCCTAAAGATAAATCGTTCTTCATTTGAAATGTTTCTGTTTAGATTATTTTTAACTTCGGCATGGTATTGTCAGGGATAAAACTTGTTTTTATTATTGTATTACAGTTTATATCAAGTATAATGCAGGAATACAGGAAGATTGATAATAAAATAAAATTAAAAGAGGACAAATTATAATTAATAGTCATAATAATAAATAAAATGCTATAATAGTTTGTAAGGATTTTTAACTATGTATAGGTCACCACAATTTTTTATTTCACTTAATCACAAATTGACATTTATTTATGTTTTAATGTAAAATCTTTGCAAAATGAGCAGTATGAGAGAGAGAGAGAGAGAGAGAGAGAGAGAGGGACCTAAACTTTAGAAACAAGACAAGGTAAAACCCAACAAGCATTCAATGTTCTAAAATATAAATTTAATTTAATACAGTATAAAATCAAACAAAGTGAAATAGTTTTTTAAAAAAATTTAGTGTATCAATTCTTAGAATATCATAAATTGTACTCTCATTTTCACACTCATCCTGAAATTGACCAAAGGTATTCCAAAGTAAGTTTCAAATGTGCTAACACACTAGCACCACACAGTATAAACTCATAATCTTTAGTTAAATTGCCTTCATGTTGAGAGAGGTTCATTTTTTCAGTAGAGCAATTATCATGCTCCTACATGAGGTAGAGGCTTGATAACTGAGCATTTCCTCCTCCTCTTGCCTATTCTCCTGATGTTAATATGATTGGACAACACTTTACTGAGAAAGGACATTTTATTTTACAAGTAATTCGTGTTTCTCTGAAAAGACGTACCCAATCCATCACACCCTTCACAGCAAATGTGCACATCCTGTTATAGATTGGCTAACCAGTGAGAATCAAGGATATCGGCCAGTTTATGGCAGCAAGGGGGTTTAATCTACTAATTTCCTTCTGTGAGATATATAGATGGTGTGATTTTGTTGTCATCTTTCTTGGAGGGCTGGATTTGGAAGCAGCAGAGAAATTCAATAATGCAGATGTGATTGGATAATTTATTTTTGGATAAGGTAATTTACTATGCAGTTTCTATAATTGTATCTATTTATTATTTCTTTACTACATGTACTACTTTTTCTTATGGCTATGGTTTGATGAAAAGTCTCCTGATTTATAGTGACATCTCTTGTGAAATTTTATAAATCTCCAAGATTTGGCTTTTCAGTGCTAACACATGAATGGGTTATATGTTATAGATCTCCAGATTTGGTTTTTGGGTCTTATCACATGAAAGTTTTAAATGTTATTAATCTCCTGATTTGACTTTTGGGTGTTATCACATGCATGGGTTATAGGTTATTAATCTCATTGTTTGACTTTTTGTTGCTATCACATGCATGGGTGTAAATCCATGACTTGACTTTTGGGTGTTATCACATGCATGGGTGTAAATCCATGACTTGACTTTTGGGTGTTATCACATGCATGGGTTATAGATTAATCTCATTGTTTGACTTTTTGTTGCTATCACATGCATGGGTGTAAATCCATGACTTGACTTTTGGGTGTTATCACATGCATGGGTGTAAATCCATGACTTGACTTTTGGGTGTTATCACATGCATGGGTTATAGGTTGTAAATCCATGATTTGACTTTTGGGTGTTATCACATGCATGGGTTATAGGCTATTAATCCATGATTTGACTTTTGGGTGTTATCACATGCATGGGTTATAGGTTATAAATCCATGATTTGACTTTTGGATGTTATCACATGCATGGGTTATAGGTTGTAAATCCATGATTTGACTTTTGTGTGTTATCACATGCATGGGTTATAGGTTGTAAATCCATGATTTGACTTTTGGGTGTTATCACATGCATGGGTTATAGGTTATAAATCCATGATTTGACTTTTGGGTGTTATCACATGCATGGGTTATAGGTTGTAAATCCATGATTTGACTTTTGGGTGTTATCACATGCATGGGTTATTGGTTGTAAATCCATGATTTGACTTTTGGGTGTTATCACATGCATGGGTTATAGGTTGTAAATCCATGATTTGACTTTTGGGTGGTTATCACGTGCATATGTTATAGCTTATAAATCTCATTTTGACTTTTCTTGCTATCACACGCATGGTTTGTAGGTTATAAATATCGGTTTGAAGAGCTTCCCATTTCATTAAATATACCGGGCTTCAGTAGTTGACCTTTATCATGTCCTGTTTTATGATTCCTTACAATATGACACACACAACACACACACAACACACACATAGTCACATCAGACTTGTATGTGTTTTCTCTGTGGTAACAATTCTGTCTGAGAAAATACAGATTTTTTTAATTTGTGCAGATGGCAGTATTTTGGCTCCGTAACAGGTATTGCCAGAACTTATCCAGGACGAGAATGGTCAACTAATTTTGCTGGTTTCTACAATGACTATGACCCACGTGTCAGGCCTTGGTATATTGCTGCTACAAGTGGGCCCAAGGATGTGATTATCATACTGGATTGCAGGTAATTTTGTGTTTCTATTATCCATGCATTCTGTGTGACCCACAGTATCATAATTTAGATGTTATTATAAAAGTCTAATTTTTTTAATTCAACATTGAGAGATGTGAGTCCTGTAGAAATCACATATTGTGTCCTTTGATCAGTCTGTTCTTACTTCTTGTAACATCAGTTACATGTAGGTTAATGCCTTTGGAAGGTTTCATCTTCTTAGATCCCATTTTGACATAGCTAATGCCCTTTTCCATCAATTTTGAATCTCCACTATGGCATATCTTTTTGACCAACATAGCCCTGGTGCCATTCCACATCTGCTAATGCAATGAGGTTAAATCGCTTCAAAGTTCAAAATGCATGGTTTATACACTTAGTCTTGTCAAGGTTATTTTGGATAAATTACTACCCTAGATTTGTTATAACCAGTCTTGTCAAGGTTATTTTGGATAAATTACTACCCTAGATTTGTTATAACCAGTCTTGTCAAGGTTATTTTGGATAAATTACTACCCTAGATTTGTTATAACCAGTCTTGTCAAGGCTATTTTGGATAAATTACGACCCTAGATTTGTTATAACCAGCATGGCTCAACTGTCATGATTTTGGTGTGAATTTCACGACTTTCAATAACAATGCACGTATTCACACTGCATGCAAAAAAATAAATTCCAAAATTCTCATTGGCTTAAATCAGGAGTAAAAACTTTTATCATATTATGTGCTATTCACGATATCAGCATTGATGCTAATTATGGTCCTGTATTGCTAGTCGTGATTTTATTAGAACTATATCCATTTGTTACAGTTTGTTATGTCACAAGCATTGTAATATATATAATCTATATTTAGAACAGAAGTTTTATAAATACTCATGAAGAATAATGGGGCCCAACTGATTTTGTTTTAAAAAATGGCACATGAACATATTCATTGCAACTCTAAATTTTTTAAAGCAAACAATAAATGAAGACTGCTTTCTCAGGTGTAGGAATATTTTAGATATTGAAAGATTAGCATATATCATAAATTGCTTGAGTTCATATTTTTCCACTAATCATTGATCGATCAATCTTTCATCTTCTGGATTAATATCATTTCATAATTAAGCTACACTACACTTAAAATATTTTCACTTTCAAGGAAAATTATATGTATTCCACAAAAGGTGATGCATAGATTGGAATACTTCAAATGTTGGTGTTACAGTCAGCCATGAAATATCTATGTACATTATGCTTTACGCACATTAGTGTGCCACGAATTTTAGATTTGTTAATGTGTACAGGGGTTCATACTGTTGCAATCAATATACCTGTCATACATGTACTATAAAATAATATATGTATGACAGGTAAATTGTAAGCAATGGTAAGAGCCCCTGTGGGGATGTGGCAGAACGATGTGAAAAGGCACACTGTTATGGCACCGCCAGCAGATTACAGTTTTGGATTACTTTAAGCCACCTACTCTCAAATCCTGCATGCTACCGAAATAATGCTGAAAGCATTGTTTGGGAGTTTTCTTGTTGAACATAACCTGCCTTTCTCAGTTGGAGATAAGCAACAAGATTATTTCCTATTGTGAGGAAAAATAAGACAAACTTTAATGCCTCCTTAGGTGTTGAAAATTTGCAACAATTATAGTCACCGACAGGCAAGAAGCCTGAATATTTATGAAATAAATTTACTATAGCCCAATGGAAGAAGTTCAAGTCTGCCATAGTATCATATCATGAGTGTGTGATTTGGATTTTCAACTTAGTTTTTTTTTAAATTTTTGTCATACAGCAACATTGTCTGCAGTGTGACAGTTTATAGTGATGTCTAGGACTGTGGCATCATGCTGCAGACATGAAACATCATAGCATGAGAAATAGCCTTAAGAGTGTGTATATCAATAAATTTGAATGCAAATAAAGTAGTACATGTAATCGGTGTAAATAAAATGTTTTTAGTTTTCTTTTGGGATTTTCATATAATGTATACTATCAAAGTGGATGGAACTAGTTTCATGGTATAATTTTTCATTACTTGTATTCAGAATTCACTAATTTGTATCTCTCTTTTTACTAATTGCAAATTTGGAGAGTTGGCAGCTCTGATGGCTCAAGAACCAATTAACATTTTTTGTCTTCTCAGTTTGCTATGAACATGGATTTAGCATTGTTGCATTTAGTTTTTGGACATGTCTAGTAAATCCTTGTTTTCACACAAAAACTTGGAAGGTTTCTTGCAATCGACAGCTTTCGAACATGGTCTTGATATGCCTTTCATGGAATGTCATATTGTCTCTCCATTGTCTCTAAACTTCTTAAAAGTTTGCATAGTTTGTCATAAGGGATTGCCATGAAACTCGACACACACATTCATGCCAAGGCATAGTTTGTCTTAAGGGATTGCCATGAGACTCTTCACACCCATTTATCCCAAGGTATAGTTTGTCATAAAGGATTGCCATGAGCCTAAAAACACACATTCATCCTAAGGTATAGTTTGTCATAAAGGATTGCCATGAGATTATACACACATTCATCCCAAGATATAGTTTGTCATAAAGTATTGCCATAAGAATCTACACACGACATTCATCCCAAGATATAGTCTGTCATAAAGGATTGCCATGAGACTCTGCACAAGTTCATTCCAAGGTATAGTCTGTCATAAAGGATTGCCATGAGAATCTACACACACATTCATCCCAAGGCATAGTCTGTCATAAAAGATTGACATGAGACTCTACACACATTCATCCCAAGGTATAGTTTGTCATAAAGGATTGCCATGAGACTCTACACACATTCATCCATAGGTATAGTTTGTCATAAAGGATTGCCATGAAACTCTACACACACACATTCATGCCAAGGCATAGTTTGTCTTAAGAGATTGCCATGAGACTCTACACACCCATTCATCCCAAGGTATAGTTTGTCATAAAGGATTGCCATGAGACTATACACACACATTCATCCTAAGGTATAGTTTGTCATAAAGAATTGCCATGAGATTATACACACATTCATCCCAAGATATAGTTTGTCATAAAGTATTGCCATAAGAATCTACACACGACATTCATCCCAAGATATAATCTGTCATAAAGGATTGCCATGAGACTCTGCACAAGTTCATTCCAAGGTATAGTCTGTCATAAAGGATTGCCATGAGACTCTGCACACATTCATCCATAGGTATAGTTTGTCATAAAGGATTGCCATGAGAATCTACAAGTTCATCCCAAGGTATAGTTTGTCATAAAGGATTGCCATGAGACTCTGCACAAGTTCATCCCAAGATATAGTCTGTCATAAAGGATTGCCATGAGACTCTACACACACATTCATCCCAAGATATAGTCTGTCATAAAGGATTGCCATGAGACTCTACACACACATTCATCCCAAGATATAGTTTGTCATAAAGGATTGCCATGAGAATCTACAAATACATTCATCCCAAGGCATAGTTTGTCATAAAGGTAAATAGTAATGATTGAAATCATTTCTTAAAAATTGTGACACTGATACTCTCCTTCTGAATTGACATGGCGTTTTCACTAGAAGTCTTGTTATGATTTATACTGCCTTTCCTCTGGAGGAATTACAGTTTGCATAACCCTTGGGCTCTCTAGTATCCAAGACACCAGACATCACATTGTATTTAAATACTGTTTTAATTTGTTGGCAAGAACTCACATCAAATTAGGGTATAAAGCTGTAATAAAGGGAAATACAACCATTAGAAATATGAAATTATGGTAGATTGTGTTGGTCCATTACCTGAGAACAAGTCAGGTAACCATACCTGTTGACCATTATGTGTGCGTCAACAAGGTTTCCAGAGGCAATTCCATTGAGGAATATTGAAACTTTAATAAAGTTTTTTTGTCAATTTGGCCATCCTAAATCCATGTAATCAGGTCAACAGTCAAACTTTTTATCTGGAACTTTCCAGCCTATAGTGCTTGAATTTGGTATTCAGCAGTTCAAGTCAAAAGTTAAATTATGGTTTAACAGGACTACAATGGAGAGAAGTTTTGAGATTGGTATTGGAGTTCTGTCTTTCTTGCTCATTCTTGAAATTTTCTTCAGGTTAGATTTTATGACCCTTACAAAGTTAAAAAGAAAATGAGCGAGTTAAATTATAATATTAGTGCTTCTGGGATCTAAATAAAATATAGGAGTGCCATTATATTGAAAGAGATAGCCAGGTTAAACATGCACAGATTTGTTGTAGTATCTGTCCCACTCAGTGAAGATTTAAGTGAAGAAATATCATTGGATTTAACTGATATTAAAGTGAGAAATCACTGGAATTAAGAAATTATGAATGATCTGGATCAGAAATTTTCACATTTACAAGAGCACGAAAGAAATGAACTCAAACAGTTATTAATTGAATATGAGCACTTAATTCCAGATGTTCCTATCAGAACAAACTAAATTTTCCATGATGTTGAAATTGTAAATTCCAAACCTATGAAACCACAGCCATACAGGATGAACCCTCTCAACCAGGAATACTTGAAGAAAGAAATTCAGTACTCGCTGAGAATGGTTTCATAGAGGCCAGTAAAAGTGACTGGAGTTCATATTGCATACTTGGTCCAAAACCAGATAAAACTCTTAGTGTACTGATTTATAGGCAGGATAATATTGTAAACATTACATATTAATTTCCATTACCAAGAATTGATGACTGTATTGATAAGATCGGTAATGCCAAGTATGTGACAAAGACCATTTTTCTGAAAGGATTTTGACACTAACAGAAAGAGCAATGGAAATTTTGGCATTCATGACTCAGATGGACTTGACAAATATAAAGTAATGCCATTTTGGATGAAAGGGTCGCCAAGTACTTTTCAACATCTTATGAATATAATTGCCACTGGTCCTGGTAATTGTGATGCTTACATTGATGATGTCATCATCTACAATGACACCTGGAAAGAATATTTAGCAACAATTCAGAAATTCTTTGAGAGACTCACTGATACAAAATTGACAATTAATTATCTAAAAGTGAGTTATGCCGTGCTAGTGTAACTTTTCTAGGACATATTGTGGGACATGGACAAGTTGAACATATGGATACTAAGGTTGAGGCTATCTCTGAATTTCCCATGCCTGATAATAAAAAACAACTAATTTTTTAGTAAGAAAAACAAGTTCCTTTGGACTGAAAAATGTCAGGAGACTTTTGACAAGTTAAAAACATATTTAAAAACTCTTCAGTTCTTACAGCTCCAAATTTCAGCCATTAAGATGGAGTTTATTGTTACAGTAATATAATCTTGACATCAGGCACATGAAGGGAAAAGAATTAATAGCAGATGCATCTTCCCATGTGTAAAAATGTATTATTCCATGTACACTGTTTGTAATTCGTAAGAGTACTTCTTATGTTTTTCTTAAACCTCATGTATAATTAATCTATGGTAAAAAGAAAACTTTATCATATAAATCTTTCTCTTTCTTTGTGGGGGAAGTGTTACATATATCTGGTTTAATATATATTTGTTTTAATTTAATTGTTTGTCCGTTTAAATTCTTTTTTAGTTTTCATTACATTCTATTGTAGTTTAAATTAATTAATTTTCACTGGAGATGATATTTTTTCAAGATCCTGACCTTGATTCAGGGTTAGTTGCAGCCACATCAACAGATTTTATTTTAATTTCAAAATGATTGGTTGTTGTCAAGATGAGGATGAGACTAGTGAATTAAGAAGTAAGCAATTTTTTTTTTAAAATTTCTTAAAGGAAAATGATATGTGATATAAACATGATTACCGGACTCCTCCTCTGCCCTTTTTCTAAACTTTGCAATTTGAGAATCTTTTTTCTAAACTGTGTTTTAGATTATGATATAATCTTTTAGTGAAATATTCCCAGTTTCAGGATTTTTACACTTTATATCAATTTCTTCTGTAATAGCCAGTTTTTTTAGTTATATTTTCTTTAGTTCAGTTGGAATTTGAAAGATTTTTTCATTTCTCTGGAAATATTTGATGTGCTCATACAAAATTCTTGGACAAAGACAGTTTATCAAAAAAATTTCAGAATGTTAAATCGAGGAACTATAGGTAAACAGTATAGACTACAGCATACATCATCTTCCATCTGTCTTTTTATGAGCAAGTTAATGGTCACCACTCTGAATGAAACTTTATGTCCAAGGTCATGATGCAGGTATGTACTGGTAGTTGTGCTTGTTTGTAGGCATGATAAAGCAAATAAATACGAATGGATTATTAACAAATTCAGTTCATGGATATGTCTGATGAATGCCTTATATTACATTAAATAAACATGAGAACTGGATTTCATTTCTTAACTGCAGACATTTAGAAATAAGTTTTGGCTTTGTGGCATAAAACTTAGCTAAGGATGCACAATAATTGACAGTTGTGTCTTTTTAAATTTCAGAAGACTTATGTGCATCTCAGCTCGTAGTTGAGCTTTGATACTTCTGCATTTTGCTGAGGGGGGGGGGGTCCTCTCAAACTGCTATTTCAGTAATTTATAAACATATTTTCTTTATATTCTAGTCAGTCTATGAGAGGAGAGAAGTTTGAGATTGCTAAAGGTGTAGCAAAAACTGTGATACACACGCTTACCAAGCAGGATTATGTAAATGTCATCTGTGCTAGGGCCAGCCACTGGGATGAGGTGGGCAAGTGAGTATCTTCTTCACAATCAAAAACCAATACAAAAAAGTAAGAATGCTAAATTGACATACACACCAGTTCATTTAGTGGAGAAATGCTAAATTGATGTACACACCAGTTCATTTAGTGGAAAAATGCTAAATTGATATACACACCAGTTCATTTAGTCAAGAAATGCTAAATTGATGTACACACCAGTTCATTTAGTGGAGAAGTGCTAAATTGATGTACACACCAGTTCATTTAGTGGAGAAATGCTAAATTGACATACACACAGGTTCATTTAGTGGAGAAATGCTAAATTGATGTACACACCAGTTCATTTAGTGGAGAAATGCTAAATTGATGTACACACCAGTTCATTTAGTGGAGAAATGCTAAATTGATGTACACACCAGTTCATTTAGTGGAAAAATGCTAAATTGACATACACACCAGTTCATTTAGTGGAGAAATGCTAAATTGACATACACACCAGTTCATTTAGTGAAGAAATGCTAAATTGATGTACACACCAGTTCATATCAGGGAGACATGTTGAATTGAAGTACACACCAATACATATGAGGGAAACATGCAAAGCTGAAGTACACAGACCTGAATGAGAAATTCATTTTGCATTCTGCATACAAATCTGATACATATGGGGGAAACATGATAAATTGTAGTACATAATAGTATATATGGGGGAAACACGCTAAATTGAAGTTCTAACAATTTTACATTTGTTTTTCCATGACATTGTCAGTCATGTTTTGTTTTACCATGGCTTTGACACAGTCATGTTATGTTTTTTCATGACTTTGACACAATCATGTTTTTCCATGTCTTTGACACAGTCATGTTTTGTTTTTCCATGGCTTTGACACAGTCATGTTTTGTTTTTTCATGGCTTTTTTTTTAGGATATTTTCTCAGCAGCAATTTATAATGACTAATGATACAGCTTTTCCAGGTTGAGTTATGGTTCTAAATGATATCACTTTTCCTTATTAAGGATACAGATTGTTTATAGCTTTAGGATATATGCATAGTAGCATCAGCTAATGTATCTTATCACACTAATGTATCTTATCACACTAATGTATCTTATTACACTAATGTATCTTATCACACTAATGTATCTTATCACACTAATGTATCTTATTACACTAATGTATCTTATCACACTAATGTATCTTATCACACTAATGTAACTTATCACACTAATGTATCTTATCACACTAATGTATCTTATTACACTAATGTATCTTATTACGCTAATGTATCTTATCACACTAATGTATCTTATTACACTAATGTATCTTATTACACTAATGTATCTTATTACATTAATGTATCTTATATGCACATTATGATCATAAAAGCAAAGAAAAAAGTATATTTGCATAGTATTCTTTATTTTCCTAATTTTCATATTTTGTTTTGTTGCCAGAGTTCATTATAGTCTTTCAATTTAAATAATAGATATTTTTTCTTTTTTAATAACTTTTTTCTTTATTGTGACATTAAAGTCAAAGTCTTTAAATGAAAGTCTCAGTGATTTTTCTGAAATTTGGTCCCATTCCTACTCAAAACTTTAAAACAAAAACAACCTCATTTACTGATTTGGGGCCCCGAGTGGCCAAGTGATCTAAAGCACTTTCTGTTACAGATCACTGCCATCTCACCTCTGTCTGCATGGGTTTGAATCTGAGATTCGGCTAATGTAGTTATGTGAGAAAGATTGCCAGTAGCTTCTCGTGGGTTGGTGGTTCTTTCCGGGGGTTTTCCCAGGTTTTTCCTCCACCAATAATACTGGCCGCCATTTATAGCCTATCATGTGCTGAAAAATGGCATTAAACCCTACAACAACAACAAAAACAACTGATTTTGGCAGAAAATTAATGTGCAGAGTGTAACAAGGGATATGAAGATTCAAAAACAATCTTGGCTAATAATTTAGTTACCACCTTGGATGCTACTATTTGGGTGAAATGGCTTCTCTTGTCCAATTAAAATTGGGTGAAGTTGGAGAAAACAGGGAGAGGAGTACTGAAAGTTTGAAATGGCCATGCTGAAAATGATCAGTTTTGTCTTCCGATTATGCATAATTCAACATGAGGTGTAAAGATAGTTATTAAATACTATTATTTCTTTATCATTAAGAAAATTTTATGATACTTTTAACTGTTTAGAATAATATTTAGACTTTATAATACCATTAAAATATCGCTCCGGTGGCCTAGTCATTAAAGCGACCGCCTCGGAAGCAGGAAGTCATGGGTTTGAGCCCTGGCCGAGTCACACCAAAGACTCGCAAAAATGGTACTAACAGTTACCTCACTTGGTGTTCAGCATTAAGAGGTTAGTGTTAGGACTGGTCGGCCTGGTGTCAGGATAATGTGACTGGGTGGGACATCATGCTACTTGTCTGCAACATGATGCCTCAGTGCTAAACATCACTATAATTTGCCACACTGCAGATATCGTAGCAATATGACTGAAAAATTGTTAAAGCTATGTTAAAAATCCCAATCACACACACACACTCCATTAAAATTTTTGTAACACTTTATAATAATATTATATAAACTTTATAATAATATGTGAACTTGATAATAATTTTAAAATTGTATAATATTATTAATAATTTTAACTTTTTATTTTGCTTCACCAAATTTGTGTTGTAGAAAATACAACAGCAACCTATAAGTTTCAGTCTAACATCAAGCAGTGGTTTCCAGAGTTGAATCATTTTTATATGTTTATAAGATGCAATATTGAATAAAATTATTCATTTTCTTATTGTTGGATTTGCATACATTCATTGAGTCACAATTCTTGTCTGACCTGACTACACAAATTGAATTTTTCCTGCATTTTATTTTTAATAAGTGTATTTAAATACTGCGTTAATTCTGTAGATAGCAATTTAATGTCTAGGATCCCCGTCAAGCCAGGTATAACAAATAATGGTTAAGCAATTGAAAACTCAAAAAGAAAACAAGCAAAATTGTTATTGGAATGATACCAATTAGATTATAGAATGATACTTTAACAGAATCATTTTTTAGAATAGTAATAAACCAAGTGTAATCAATGCTAGTACAGTGGCTAACAGTGGAATCAAGTATCGCAGGCAAACATGATAGCGTAACACAATAGCATCACTAAATGGCCATGAGCAAAACACTTTAGATCATCAATGATACAACATTTCCAGTTACCTTGTGGGAAAAAATATATAATACTGGGAAGAAATAGGAGAATTATTTATTTGTTGATAGTAAATGTTTTTTCAATGCATTCTCAGTTGGAATCAGAAGTTATATAAAGCTTGTGAAAAGTAATATCATGGCTGATTATTGTCTCTGTCCTTTCTCAGATGGCATTCCTTCATGACAGAGGCTTTGAGTTGTGTGAAGGAGAAGATGGTGCCAGCTACTATTGCACATCGTAAAGACCTGATTGAGAAGATCGAGAAACTCAAACCAGGGGGCACTAGTGAGTTGGAGTAAGTACACCTCTTCCATCTACACACAGTTTGATACCATGCCCAGCAGTCATAAGACTTAGATACTCAGACCAGGGGGCACTAGTGAGCTGGAGTAAGTTTGATACCATGCCCTATTTTTACAATATTGAGGCTTAAGACATGGGGCACAAGTGAGCTGGACTATTATATATATTTAACTTGCATTGTGCAATTGACCTTTGTCCATAATTAAGTGTAGGAGTTTAGGCCTATCTGAGAGTATGGGCCTATCTGACTGAAGTTTTGGTTAGGTTTTTTGGCAAAAAATGTATTACATACCTAATTTTAGTCAGTGATTGTAGATTATATATTAAGATTGTTATATGTATTAGATATCTGATTTTAGTCCGTGATTGTAGATTATATATTAAGATTGTTATATGTATTAGATATATAATTTTAATCCGTGATTGTAGATTATATATTAAGATTGTTATGATTTGTAGCTAAACATGCTTTCATGGATTTGAGTTCAGGGCATTTTATTTCCTGTTGAGAATTCATGATATCTACTTCTTGCCTGCAATATTCTTTGCTAATGTTTTAATAATAGATCTACTCTTATTTACAACTTAGAGTGTTCTGGAAATTAACTTTCAACCTTCACTCAGGTAATCATATTGCGTCCTATAAAGTTTTTATATAAGGTATAAGTTAACTGAAATTATTTATTCCTTCATTTACATCTGACTAGTGGGATCAGTCTTTTAATTGTGTTCAGTTTTAATATGAGAGGTTTATTTATTAAAATTGTTTATTGGAAATACAATGTGCCCATTGATTTTAGGACTAAATAACTCTCTTGGAATTATAAATGAATTGAGTTTTATATTATATCATTAATAAATCAAGATTGTTAGTATATCAACAGTATTACAGGCTATTGGTACATCAATACTTTCAAGATTGGAAATCATTATGAACATCACTGGAAGAATTCATTTGGAATACTCCATACTTTTGGACTTGTGATAAAACTTTTTGAACTATTTTGAAATTTAATTCACAATAATCTAAGTGCTGTTTAAATTTTTACTTTGTATACTGGGGAAATAAGTTTATTGTTTGGATTTTACAAAACTTGTTGGTTTTTTTTTTTTTTCTTTCTGCTACTTTGTTAAAGACCATGGGGTGAGCACACCCCTTCCATCTACACACCATGATCTGTAGTCTTTAAGATTATGAAACTCAAACAAAGGAAACTATTGAGACCTCATGAAGCCCTCTGCTCATGAAATCATGACAATCTCTTACATTTGACTACAATATTTTAATTGTAGACATTATAAAGGCTGCTTTTGGCTGGCATGCTAAGTCTGCCTTCTTGAGTTTTTATCTACAAGATTGAGGCTAGCAGAGAGATTCTTTGAATCTGATAGTTCCTGTGTTTCTCCTGTGTCAGTCACACAGACTACCAGACCGATTTGACATCAGTAGAATCACACAGATAACTACACATCCCAGTTGTCATCAAAACAGCCTTAGAACAGTACCCCTTGGTTGTATTCATTTGATTCACCCAGAAATTCCAACAAGATGTAAACTAGGTCTCCATCATTTGTGTTGCACTTAAGTAGTTTATCATTCATTTGGGGAATCCAACATTCTTGCTTCTAAGGATATCTGATATAGGATGGATAATTAACAGTCTGTCGTCCTGTTATGATCCTAACATTAATGTGATCTGAGAACATATTTGATTAAGAAAACACTTTTTTTGGGTAAATTTTATGTTTCTCTGAATATATTTACCCAGTCAGATTACTTTTTAGCAATAATTTAGTCTTGCTTTGCAAACAAACAATTTTATATTAAGAGCAGACACATTTCCTCAATATTGTGTTAAAATAGTCAAAATTCGGGTGAATTTATCTTTCTGAAAAAGTGACAAAGTGTTGTTTAGGAATGAAATACTGTATTGTTCATCATCCATTTGGTTGTCGCTTCTCCTCCGAAAATACTTGGAAGATTGCTGTTGCTATACACACATTTATCTAACGGTCTTTTTGGTCCTAAATAAAAGTAATGCTGTTCAGACATCCACTATAGCCAGGGGTGCTATCTATTAAACATTGTATGGCTTCTTTTTTAGAATAGAAGGTCATATTGACATTGTGTTTTCACCAGAAGACTTCTTATGTTTTCATTTTTCTCCTAAATGATAATGGTTCTGCAAGGTAATCCAGTATTGCCACCAAAGTGGCCATCTTGAAAATCTTGTTATGGCTTGTTCCGAATGAATGCTCAAATCAACATGGGGTTTTCACAAATAAAGCACAAATCGATTTGGAAAAAAAGCGCTAGGATTGGCAGCAAAAACAGGAATGGTCGGATGAACAGAAACACAATTTTTTTCCCCACCTCAGACAATGAGGATGTGAGGCTGAATTCTTGGACTTTGTAGCAGATCATATTAGGTATATATATATATATATATATATATATATATATATATATATATATATATATACCTAATATGATCTGCTTCAATATATCTCACTACCTAATATGATCTGCTTCAATATATATATATATATATATATATATATATATATATATATATATATATATATATATATATATATATGTCACTACCTAATATGATCTGTTTCAATATATATATATATATATATATATATATATATATATATATATATATATATCACTACCTAATATGATCTGCTTCTATATATATATATATATATATATATATATATATATATATATATATATATATATATATATATATATATATATATATATATTAAATGTTTACAAACTTAATGTTAAGTTTGCACTTTTTTCAAATGTACAGTATTTATATATTGGATACTGTACTTTTTTTTTTCAAAGTGTCAACTTAACTTTAGTTTTATTCACATTTAATACAAATTTGCCTTGGTTACCTGGGTAACTGATCACTAGGATTAATGGGTAAAATTCTTATCAAGATTAAATGACTGATTCTGTACACCATCTACACAAGGATCTGTTGTTCATCACCTTGTGTTCATCCAAACAAAAAATATTCTCAGACACACCACAATTAAGACTGCGGCAGTGTCAACCTTACTTTTGTATTTTACTATAAATTTGTTTATCATTGTTGGGCACATCATCATCTTCATGTGTATGATCTGTAATACTGTCATCTATTGTTATTTCTGTGAACATTGAGTCCATCTCAGAAGGACTACAATCTCAGCTGTCATTGTAGTTATTGATCATTTCAGAGTTAGTAGGTTATTAAATAGATTACATTTGAACTTATTATAATGCATTGTAAGTTCAACTGTTTGCAAAATAATTATCTTCCATTATATGAAAACAGTGTTCATCAATTACATTTTCAGAAGATTTATGTTCATATGGTATATAGGACAATTTTCCATTTGCATGAGTGCATGAGATTCAATGTTGTACAATTAATTTACAATTAATGTAATTTATTATACCTTGTATCATTACAATTATCAGTTAATATAATTCTTTTAGACATCAGGACTATTTAGACTTTTGGCATTTTCTAGCACATTTTTTGGTATGTATTGGTCTTTCTATAGACCACTAAAAACACGTTTTGTAAAATTTAGTTATTCTTAAATGAAAATGGTACCAATCTTATGTTCAACATGGCAGCCATAAAAAAAATCTTGTTACCACTCAAACTATTTCTGAACAGAAAGTCATATTGCCATGAGGTTTTCATAGAAGGTCGTATTGCCATGAGGTTTTCACAGAAAGTTGTATTGCCATGAGGTTTTCACAGCAAGATTTCTTATGTCTAGATGGTTCTGAATAAAAATGGTGCCATCGCAGTGACCATCTTGAAAATCTTTTTCATTAAAATATTCTTCTTTTGATGTTTCCTTGGTCCTAAATAAAAATTGTACAAATTTGGCATCCAATATGGCCATCCATAGTCAACCATCTTGAAACAATGCTATTGAAATTCATTCTGACTGAAAAGTTATATTAGGATGGGCTTATCACAGAAAGCTTTTTTTGTGTTTAGCTGCTCTTAAATAAAAATTGTGGTTATTAGATATCCAATATGTCTGCCACAGCAGCTGTCTTCAAATCTTAGTACTTCTTCAAAATGAATACATCTTATTATGTCTAGAGTTGGTACTAAATGAAAGTGGTGTTGATATGGCAACCATGTTGAAAACTTGACAATGCTAAATGGAAATTCATATGGTCATGGGGTTTTAAACAGAAGACTAATTATGATATCCTGTTGATCCTAAATAAAAATGGACTGTCACAAAGAACTTATTGATGACCTTGTCACTAATTCTTCTGAATGGAGGGACCCTGGGTGGCCAAATGGGCTAAGGTGCTTGTCTTTACGTATATCGCTATCACTTCTGACCTCTCAGCAGCTTTCTGTGGGTTAGTGGTTCTTCCAGGGCCTTCCTTGGTTCTTAGTCCATCAAACATACTGGCTGCTTCTCTATAGTCTTCATGTGCTGAAAAATGAGATTCAACCCTACAAAACCAAATCATATCAGAGATGATTTCAACATGTGGTATTTAAAAAGAAGAAATGGTCTTATCTTGAATTTCTAGACAATTCATTTTTCCATGTAGTGTGTCAGTCCCATCGAGAGACTTTTTAATAACCAAAGATAGGAATTTGGTTTTATTGTAATGAAGTTCATATGATAAAATTACAGTAAATTATTGTCAGCAAAATCATTCACCAAAAAGTCATTAAAAACATTTCCCATTGATAATGGGTCATCTGTATATACACCATCAACATACAGAAATGAAATATACTTCTTCTAATTCTTTGAATATTCTTTTGAATGTTTTAAAGCTGTTCTTATTTTCATAAATAACTTTTTCTTTCTAGTCATTTTTATACCTTATTTCACCAGATTTTATCAGTTTCACTACCTAAAGATTTCAGGTATGTTCTTGTTTATTGTACTGTTTTCTTGCATCAACAAAATGATGTAAAGGTCACAATGACATGTGACTGTACACAGTCTCACAATAATTAACTTGTGAAGATCAATAGTACAACATGACATGTAACTGTACACAGTCTCACAATAATTAACTTGTGAAGATCAATAGTACAACATGACATGTGACTGTACAGTCTCATAATAATTAACTTGTGAAGATCAATAGTCCAACATGTGTCCTCACTGTCCCAGTGTGACTACCAGACAGTGGTGCCCCCAACATAAAATGTGTCCAAAGTCAAAAAGTGTGATGGATCTATTCAAACACCAAAACAATCATCTGAATTAATATTGCATTTTTTTTCTTCAGAAGAGGATTTGAGATGGCCTTGGATTTGCTGAAAAGCATCCCCCACACTGGGTGCCAGTCCCTGATTGTCTTTGCTACAGATGGACAAGATACAGATGGGGAGAATATCCGCTGTGGACCAGGTACACTTACCTCCATTTCTGAAAAAATTAAAAGGATTTAAGATTTATTTATTGTGTTTTATATCATTTTGATTCAGTAGTAGACTATTTCTGTGGCAAAAATAGATTATTTCTAGGATAGTTTCAAAATTATTGATATGTGTTTAAACATTTTCATTTATGTTTTATGTTAAAATCAGTTAATTGTAAATATCTGACTAATTTATATAGATAGTTAAACATGTTAATAGCAGCCACCCATGAGAAAAGCTATTACTGAACTATGTACACAGGTGACCTCATTATACAGGTTCACCTTTCAGAGTTGGTGTTTGAACAACTACTGTGAACCAAATATCATTGTCATTGCTTTTGATGTTATTATTATCATTATTAGTATTATTATTAATATTATTATTATTATTATTATTATTATTATTATTATTATTAATATCATTGTTATTATTATCAAGATTGTTATATATGCATTATTCAACAAAGTTATACATATGTGTATATGTTGTTCAGATTTATGTTCCAGACAAGAGTATTCTATCCTGCTCACTGTATTCCATAGTATAAATAAAATCATCACTAACTTCAAATAGTCACTGATCTTATTTTAGTTTCAAATAGTCACTGATCTTATTTTAACTAATTGACAGCTTACATATGACTGTCATACAGGTCTGGCTGTTTGGTCAGCCAACTTGTATAAATTAGGCTTTGAAACATGTTCAAACTTCAAAAACAATATCTAGATTAGCCAATTACCCAACTTACAAAGATTAAAAGAGATCCCTGTGATAAACAGGGAATTAGAAGAAGCCATATATAGTTGTTTTTTTTGTGTGACTCATGAACTTGGCCTGACTGAACAAACATGTTTTAAATATTGAATGACCCCTTAACCTCACAGAAAGAGAGCTAGCCAACATCTCATCTCAAAGATTAACTATTTTAATTCGATATAACTTTAATTTCCAGACAGATAAATGAAGATATTGAACTGAACCTCTCACACTACTGAAAAATGTGACTTACATTTCAGTTTTGATAACATGACTGTTTTACCCACCATCCAGGAAACAAATTGATTCCACCCTCAACCTTAATGATATAAACTGCCTCACTTTTGAATATGACATACTGAAACCTTGGAATTATATGGACAATGTGACAGGAGCACAGTGAGTTCAAGTAGATAAGAAATATTTGCACATATATTTCTTTATCAAAACAATGCCTTCCTCCTGAAGCATTAGTCTAGTTTGAATAGAATTGTCACTGTGTTTGTGCTCCAGTGACTACTTAATAGGTAAAAACCATTTGATTTGATCAGGAAACACCTGGGGCTGACCACAAAAAGCAGGTGACCATTACACAAATGACATTTATATAGTAAATTAGCCTGTGAAGGAATGAGAATAGCAGTTTTTACCAGGTGACTGCTATGTAAAGGTGACCATTAGAACAGATTTTACTGCATGTAGTTAATTTTTTTTATAAATACAGAACTTAGAAGACTTGTTATTTTTTTTAATGTTTTCAGTTGAAAAAATGCTTAACACATTAGCTTCTGTAAGTTGTCTCAGGGTCAAAATATTTATTCCATTTTTTAGGTTATGTTAGTATTCCTTGCCTACAGATAACTTGTATGTTATCTTTTCCAGCCCTTTTAATGTGCCCCCATTTTTCTTTATCCTCTTGTTCTAATCTGGAAGAAAAATTACTGGATATAGTCACTTAAAAATAAAGTCAAAGTAATAACTTTACAAACCAAGTTCTGCCATCATATTATGCACCAGCAGATTTTGGACTATAGAGTTTGTTAGGAGTAATCAGTAGAACAAACAACATAGACCCTGATCATTTGGCACATTATACGGTGGCAGATCAGGGTCTGTTTTGTTTGTGGTTGGACTTATCTTATACATAAGTTCATATAGTATAACATTAACTTTCCATGATTAAGTATTATTGACTTCACTTGTTTAGTATAAACAACTTATTTTGGTCCCATTGGTTAGAATGGGCATTCCAAACAAGGAATATGATGAAATATCCTCCAGAACAAGCATGTATATTGCATTTCAAAATTATTGTAATTTACATGTACAAGTAAACTGACCTTTAATGAGAGAAAAGAATTTTGAACATTTTCCTTGAATTTATTGAAACTTCCAAATGAAACTTTGTTTATTTGAAAAAGTTTTTTAAATTAGTAGCTTTTGAGACTTGTATTGAATTTCTTATTTTCCTTGGTTGTATTAGTACATAAGTTTCCTTGACCCTTCTTGTCATTGAAATTTCATTTGGTCACATTTTTTTATCTTCAAACACTAGCTAGAAAAATGGTTTGACAGGTGGCAAGGACACATGCTTGAAAAGGTACAGGTTCAAATACTACCATTTGACAAGCTTTGGTCAGCCACCATGGCGTGTCCTCAGACATTACACTTTACACTAAATTCCTGGGCACTTAATAGCCTGATTGTTTTGCTGTACCATAATGCACCAAGCCAATATCTGGTGCCAATCAGCAAAAAGATTTGTTTTTGATAAATTTTAATGCAGCCATTAACATTTTCTCCTGTCTTCTAGACAGGGAACACATTGCACTAATAGCTGACAATCCAGACTTGATATAGCCACTTATTTTCCATACTTCAAAACATGTATAACAGCATATACTGCCAAAAAGCAGTCTTATAAACATACCCTTTTCATTAAATTTTATAAAAGCCTGGGTTTTTCATTATTTTGTCAAGTTTGATTATACACTGCTTTTGTTCCTTTTGTTGTGAATATATATACAGTTATAATTTTACTTTTTTTGTAGCTGCCACACATGAACTTTTGCTGTGGATATCATTTACTATTAGGTACTTTTTCTGTTCTATGAGTTTTATGTTCTGTTATATTGTTATGTACTCCAGATTATGTGTTTATATATGTAGTAGATCTGTCTTCAAATCATTGTCTTTATTTTTGTATTTGACTAAATAACCTGGCAATTTTAAACTAACATTATATATTGACCTTAATTTTCTTTTAGCTGTATATGACCATATTTCTTTATGTCCTTAGTCTCAGTATCTGTCCTGAATGCATTTTAGCACAATAGTTATAAATGATAACATTTCTAATACAAATAATATTGTTACATCTGTTCCAACCATAATCTACCAGTAATAAAACAATATTATTAATAATAATGATAGTTTATCTCAATCATTTATTTAATTAGTATGAAAGTTTATTCTACATTCAACAGGATTTCTAACTCTGTATTTAAACACATTGTATATAACAGTAAAAACAAATGGGTGTATATGGAAAAAATCAACATTGAAAAAAGGTATTATATTTGTCTAGCAAATTAAATGATTTTTGTGAAATAATATATTTGTCTACCAAACAAAACAAAAAGATTTTGAGAAAGAGATACTTTATTTGTAAGTAATTGTATTTAACCAGATCTAGACAAAAAGTCAGAAATATTGTCACATATTCTGTCAGATGAATAGATATGATCAGAGTATACCACATTACAATACCAGTATTAAACTGTTGGGACTTTGGCTTGGGTAAATTTAGATTGTCATGATGGACTGATCTGTTGGGACTTTGGCTTGGGTAAATTTAGATTGTCATGATGGACTGAACTGTTGGGACTTTGGCTTGGGTAAATTTAGTTTGTTAAATTTAGATTGTCATGATAGACTGAACTGTTGGGACTTTGGCTTGGGTAAATTTAGATTGTCATGATGGACTGAACCATTGGTACTTTGGCTTGGGTAAATTTAGATTGTTATGATAGACTGAACCGTTGGTACTTTGGCTTGGGTAAATTTAGATTGTCATGATGGACTGAACTGTTGGGACTTTGGCTTGGGTAAATTTAGATTGTCATGATAGACTGAACCATTGGTACTTTGGCTTGGGTAAATTTAGATTGTCATGATGGACTGAACTGTTGGGATTTTGGCTTGGGTAAATTTTGATTGTCATGATGGACTGAACCATTGGTACTTTGGCTTGGGTAAATTTAGATTGTTATGATGGACTGAACTGTTGGGACTTTGGCTTGGGTAAATTTAGATTGTCATGATGGACTGAACTGTTGGGACTTTGGCTTGGGTAAATTTAGATTGTCATGATGGACTGAACTGTTGGGACTTTGGCTTGGGTAAATTTAGTTTGTTAAATTTAGATTGTCATGATGGACTGAACTGTTGGGACTTTGGCTTGGGTAAATTTAGATTGTCATGATGGACTGAACCATTGGTACTTTGGCTTGGGTAAATTTAGATTGTTATGATGGACTGAACTGTTGGGACCTTGACTTGGGTAAATTTAGATTGTCATGATGGACTGAACTGTTAGGACTTTGGCTTGGGTAAATTTAGATTGTTATGATGGACTGAACTGTTGGGACTTTGGCTTGGGTAAATTTAGATTGTCATGATGGACTGAACCATTGGTACTTTGGCTTGGGTAAATTTAGATTGTTATGATGGACTGAACTGTTGGGACTTTGGCTTGGGTAAATTTAGATTGTCATGATGGACTGAACTGTTGGGACTTTGGCTTGGGTAAATTTAGATTGTCATGATGGACTGAACCATTGTTACTTTGGCTTGGGTAAATTTAGATTGTTATGATGGACTGAACTGTTGGGACTTTGGCTTGGGTAAATTTAGATTGTCATGATGGACTGAACTGTTGGGACTTTGGCTTGGGTAAATTTAGTTTGTTAAATTTAGATTGTCATGATGGACTGAACTTTTGGGACTTTGGCTTGGCTAAATTTAGTTTGTCATGATGGACTGAACTGTTGGGACCTTGACTTGGGTAAATTTAGATTGTCATGATGGACTGAACTGTTGGGACTTTGGCTTGGGTAAATTTAGATTGTCATGATAGACTGAACTGTTGGGACTTTGGCTTGGGTAAATTTTGATTGTCATGATGAACTGAACTGTTGGGACTTTGGTTTGCGTAAATTTAGATTGTCATGATGGACTGAACTGTTGGGACTTTGGCTTGGGTAAATTTAGATTGTCATGATGAACTGAACTGTTGGGACCATGGCTTGGGTAAATGTAGATTGTCATGATGGACTGAACTTTTTCACTTAAAAAGTTTATGGAGTATGATGGCCATGAATACAGTTGTACATCATTTTTTACTACTTTCTGAAACTTCATTCATCATTTTGTTTCATTTGTTTTAATGTATCAGTAATTGCCAGATCAGCTTTTCATTTGTATTCCACTGCATGTTTGTTTCTATCAGATATTGACAGCGTTACATCATCTACAAACATGCATGTTTCTTTGTGTTGAGTACTATGTAACAACAGCAAGGTCAAATTAAAGAAAGATTTAGATGTAAGAGATACCCACAAGGAATACTGTACTTTACATGTCAAATTAAAGAAAATGTGGAAGAGATACCCATGTGGAATATGGTACCTTAAATGCTCTTCATTTGAATTACTGTTTTTACTCAGGTTACTACACTAGAAGTGGTTATGTGCCAGGTCCAGTCTGTAGGTACAATTGGACCAAGGTCTGGCAAGTGGTTGAGGAGAAAAATGGACTCCTTGCGTCAAAGGTAAATCTCCTGCAATACCTGCATCATTGTAAGATGGATTTTTTCATTCTTCTTAATTGCTGAAATTGAGATGATTAATGGAGGAAAAAAGATTTTAGATGCAGCTAAGACAATCTTTGTTCATATATATTTTGTATTGTTGTACCTGCAATGATTAGGCTAGATGTATGGTATAGGAATCATTCCTTTTGTTTGTTTTGTTGAGATTTATTCTGCAGGTATTGCCATAATTAAGTCAGGAAACTGGATATGTGTAGTCATATAAAAATATGTCACAGCAAGATACATTTCACTCCAGTGGTGATGTAAAGTTTGTGATTTTCATTTCTTGATCGATTCATGTATTCTTGGATTATTTTTTAGTGCCCGTCAACCAAATTAGGTTATATTAACCTAGTTTTCTTTCTCTAGTCACTATACTAGGCTGTTACACCATGCAGTGGCAGAGAAAGCGAGATATAGCATTCAGTGAGATTTTATTGAGCTCTACTGATGAACAGAATAGCATCTGAGATTGTGTGTTATTCATCTTGTATCTGTTGTCATCTATATGATAACACATGGATGAGTGCATTGAAATGTTTACATCCTTAAGTCCTGTTGCTTCTAAATTAAAACGGGTTCACTTTATGGCTGTCATGTGACCATGATTGAACTTAATGATCTTCCTGACTGGATGGTCAGATCAACTAAAATAATTTGTATGTAATCATGAAAATCTCATTATTGCTAAGGGGTTAAGAACTGAAATTCATAATAGCATCGAGTTTTCATTTCAAGGCTTCTTTTGATGTCTAGTTAGTCCTAAATGTAAAAGAAGATGACCTGACCTCCAATATGGTCACCATGGTACCCATCATGCAAATCATTTGATCTTTCCTTCTCCTGAATGAACTGGCCATATCATCATGGGTCTTTCACTAAAAGACTAGTGAAATCCGGTTGGTCCTATCTCACAGTCAATATGGCTGCAATCAATTACAGCCATGTTAAAAAGTTTGTTTTAAATACACTTCCAGAATGGATGGTCATATATTGACATGGTGTTTAACAAAAAAGCTTCTAATGATATCTGGTTGATCTTAAATGCATATGGTACCAATCTTACACCTAGTATGGCCATCAAAGTGGACAGTTTGAAAATCTATTTAACACTCAAAAAAGGTATTGCTGTCAGAAAGAAGTATGATCTTGGAATCTTTGAAATCCTTTGTGTTGAATAGACTGTCAGCCCCTATGAAGGTATTTTGTTTTAATTTTCTTCTTCATATATGTTACCCAATCATGATATATTTAGGGTACATCCACTGCCTTGCAAACCCCAAATGTTTTCATTGCACCAGTTAACATGTTTTGCTAATTCATTCATCACATGCATCACAGTAAGTGTCTGACACCACATTTATAAAATTTAATTTAATTTTTGATTTATAACTTTGAAAGACCTGATGAATTGTAACAAAATTTGGTGTGTGCTTATCATTAACAAGACTTGAGGGCATATTTGATATTACATTTACCCTTTAAAATTGACAAATTTATGACTCAAATTTGTTTTTAAAAATGACCCTTTTAAACTAATCAATTGGTTCTGTCATACAGTATTGTTGTAGTGCTAGAATTTAGTGGAGACTACCATCACATCTAAATACATATCTAGTGTTCTGTTGGTTCCATTGTTTTGCAATCTACGCTGCGTCTTCCAGTCAGTTATTAAAATATATTCCTTATGAGTTGCAGATTAGGATATGAAAATATACTTTCAAGTTCTTTTACATGCTTTGATTTTTTCATAAAGGCCAGAATATTCAGCTACCTGATTCAAGATGATGCAGAACTTTTCCCAGGGAAGTTGGCATGTGACCATGCAGGCAGTATCAAGAAATTGCATGATGGGGAGAACCTGATTTCACAGATGAGCAATTACTTTGACTTCCTGTCAACAAATGCAAAGACCAGCATAGCTATGTGGACCTCACCATACCTTGATTCATGGGGCCTAGGCATAATGGTCACACATACAATACCTGTAACCAGTGATGTTACTGGGAAGTGAGTCAACTCTGCCACCTTGTTTTCTGTCAATACCCTTTCAGGTTTTGTCTTATAGAAGAAATTATAAACTAAATACTCTGACCCCGCCCACCCCCATCTTTAGATTATTCTTCTTATAATATAATTTGTGTAAAAAGTAGAGCTGGTTGTTGCCAGTCATAATTCATCCTAGCACATGTCAGCCACTATGCATCATAATACATGCCAGCCATCTTGCATCATAGTACATGTCAGCCACATTGCATCATAGTACATGTCAGCCACCTTGCATCATAGTGCATGTCAGCCACCTTGCATCATAGTACATGCCAGCCATCTTGCATCATAGTACATGTCAGCCATCTTGCATCATAGTACATGTCAGCCACCTTGCATCATAGTACATGTCAGCCATCTTGCATCATAGTACATGTCAGCCACGTTGCATCATAGTACATGTCAGCCATCTTGCATCATAGTACATGCCAGCCATCTTGCATCATAGTACATGTCAGCCACCTTGCATCATAGTACATGTCAGCCACGTTGCATCATAGTACATGTCAGCCACCTTGCATCATAGTACATGCCAGCCATCTTGCATCATAGTACATTTCAGCCACGTTGCATCATAGTACATGCCAGCCATCTTGCATCATAGTACATGTCAGCCACCTTGCATCATAGTGCATGTCAGCCACCTTGCATCATAGTACATGCCAGCCATCTTGCATCATAGTACATGTCAGCCATCTTGCATCATAGTACATGTCAGCCACGTTGCATCATAGTACATGTCAGCCATCTTGCATCATAGTACATGTCAGCCACATTGCATCATAGTACATGTCAGCCATCTTGCATCATAGTACATGCCAGCCATCTTGCATCATAGTACATGTCAGCCACCTTGCATCATAGTACATGCTATCCATATAACATTAAAATACTTTCCAGCCATCTCCTATCATAGTACATGTCAGCCATCTTGCATCATAGTACATGCCAGCCATCTTGCATCATAGTACATGCCAGCCATCTTGCATCATAGTACATGTCAGCCACCTTGCATCATAGTGCATGTCAGCCACCTTGCATCATAGTACATGCCAGCCATCTTGCATCATAGTACATGTCAGCCATCTTGCATCATAGTACATGTCAGCCACGTTGCATCATAGTACATGTCAGCCATCTTGCATCATAGTACATGTCAGCCACGTTGCATCATAGTACATGTCAGCCATCTTGCATCATAGTACATGCCAGCCATCTTGCATCATAGTACATGTCAGCCACCTTGCATCATAGTACATGTCAGCCATGTTGCATCATAGTACATGTCAGCCACGTTGCATCATAGTACATGTCAGCCACCTTACATCATAGTACATGCCAGCCATCTTGCATCATAGTACATTTCAGCCACCTTGCATCATAGTACATGCCAGCCATCTTGCATCATAGTACATGTCAGCCACCTTGCATCATAGTACATGCCATCCATCTTGCATAACAGTACATGCCAGCCATCTTGCATCATAGTACATGTCAGCCACCTTGCATCATAGTACATGTCAGCCATCTTGCATCTTAGTACATGTCAGCCATCTTGCATCATAATACATGACACCCATCTTGCATCATAGTACATGTCAGCCACCTTGCATCATAGTACATGCTATCCATATAACATTAAAATACTTTCCAGCCATCTCCTATCATAGTACATGTCAGCCATCTTGCATCATAGTACATGTCAGCCATCTTGCATCATAGTACATGCCAGCCATCTTGCATCATAGTACATGTCAGCCACCTTGCATCATAGTACATGTCAGCCACGTTGCATCATAGTACATGTCAGCCACCTTGTATCATAGTACATGTCAGCCATCTTGCATCATAGTACATGCCAGCCATCTTGCATCATAGTACATGCCAGCCATCTTGCATCACAGTACATGCCAGCCATCTTGCATCATAGTACATGTCAGCCATCTTGCATCATAGTACATGTCAGCCATCTTGCATCATAATACATGCCAGCCATCATGCATCATAGTACATGTCAGCCACCTTGCATCATAGTACATGCTATCCATCTAACATTAAAATACTTTCCAGCCATCTCATATCATAGTACATGTCATCCATCTTGCATCATAGTACATGCCAGCCATCATGTATCATAGTGCATGTCAGCCACCTTGCATCATAGTACATGTCAGCCATCTCACATCATAGTACATATCTATGATCATTGTCTTTGATTTAGTATATTTTGCAATAACTTTATATTCCTAACAAATGTTGCAAAATATGCAAAAGTACCAATGACAAGTTGTTTCCCTTGGATTAATTTACACAACAAATGGCAGCCAGCAAACAGTGCTTTTAAGTGTTAGGCAGAATAAGTAATGAAAGGTTAGCTCTAATGGTCAATATCAGAAAAACTTGTAACTCTGAATAAGTACCGGTAGTTTTTACTGTAAATTATGACTAAAAATATTTTGAATGAATATTGTACAAATGAACATAGAACAATAGTTGTGATATAAAGGGCTTTTTAGGACCTCAAATTGTGAGATAGATAACACCATGAACATTTGTATTGATATCATCTTTTAAAGTTAATATTGGACTGATTTTATTATTTTTGGAACTATGAAAAGATGGAATTGATATTTACAAAATCTGGTAGAAATGTTCCTTAAGCAAAATAGTGTTTTCTTTAAAGGAAACAATAATGATTTTTCTGGAGTCAAATAGTACAGGCTGAAGAATTTTCTTGATGGTCAAAATTAGCTTCACCTCCATGAAGTGAAGCTTACTTGTACTATCCACATCCACTTTTGTGTTGGCATATACAAAAGCATTTAAATCGAAACACATCCCATCCCCAGCACACACACACTGTGATCCATATTTTATGGTTCACTGACTTTGGTACATTCCCAAGCACTGTTCATACCAGTATCATCAAACTAGGTGATGTAAGTATGGCAGTCCATGACAGTAAAAAATGTGTACCTTTTGCATTTAGATCATGACAACATTTTGTTTCTTTTTCCTTTTAATTCTTTTATACATAGAGTCATTAAACTTGGCTAAAGGATGCATTTTGGTGTCTATTATTCATAAAGTAATTAAACTTGGCTAGAGGATGCATCTTGGTGTGTATTACACCTAGAGTCATTAAACGTGGCTAGAGGATGCATCTTTGTGTGTATTACACCTAGAGTCATTAAACGTGGCTAGAGGATGCATCTTGGTGTGTATTACACCTAGAGTCATTAAACGTGGCTAGAGGATGCATCTTGGTGTGTATTACACCTAGAGTCATTAAACGTGGCTAGAGGATGCATCTTGGTGTGTATTACACCTAGAGTCATTAAACATGGCTGGAGGATGCATCTTGGTGTGTATTACACCTAGAGTCATTAAACGTGGCTAGAGGATGCATCTTGGTGTGTATTATACCTAGAGTCATTAAACGTGGCTAGAGGATGAATCTTGGTGTGTATTATACCTAGAGTCATTAAACTTGGCTAGAGGATGCATCTTGGTGTGTATTATTCATAGAGTAATTAAACTTGGCTAGAGGATGCATCTTGATGTGTTGTACAACTAGAAGTTATTTGAAAATTATTGTATTAAGATATTAACCTGTTGAAATATGTTGATGGTTTCAGCTTCGGAAGTTATAAATAACATTTTTGCTATGATGTTCAAGTTCATTTGTGTTTGATTGTAATGGATACTTGAGTGTACCTTTAAAAGGAAGTAACTCCATCTTGACTCAAACTGGAGATTGTGAGTACTGCATGTCAAATTGATTCAGTATCTTATATAATATTTGTAAAGGACAATATAGATTATAATTTTCATTGATCACCTTCTCCCTACTAATGACTAGAATTTTCTCCCTAACTGTCTTGTGTCCTCTCATATGATGTGATCAATGCTTATTAACCAAGCTAGTTGTAAGTTTTGGTGGAGAGGTATATTTGGATGCATCTCAAGGAGAATAACCCAATCATGCAAAAAAGTAGCTTGTTGTGACCTATGTTTTATGCTTGAGTGACTTTTGTATTTTCCACTATCCATCTTCTACACCCTCAATACATTGGTCTCTGTTGCATTTACACTCATGATACAAGTATTTGGTATATATTGTATACTAGTATATGAATGCATCTGAAGGAGGGTAACTCAGTCATACCACACTATTTCATTGTGACCTAAGTTTTCATGTTTAGTGACCTTTTAGTTATTTAGATATTTATTTGCTCTACCCTTAGTATCTTTTTGGACCATAAATCATATGTATTTGTGAAAAATTATATTTTGATGCATCTCAGCTTTAACAAAATTAGGTCACTTTTCACTGATTTTAATGCTTGAGTAATATTGTCTCTTTCTGTAATTTGTTTGTTACATCCTCAATATCTTGACCCATAAAACACATTAATAAATTTTTTTTTAATTTCCACCCAGTGATAAAAGAACTTTATTTCAACCCAGTCCTGACAAAGCCTTGAATGTTGCTTCATCTTCAGGAGTAATATATTTCAGAAATCTTTATACCATCATGGTGGAATAGTTTTTAGACTAGTCTCACACCAATTGGCTGTCTGTGTTTTCATGCCTGGCAGTGCACTCTCATTGCTTTGGCACCAGCTGCTCCAAATTTGCTCCTGTGGGTCACAGAAATTTTGTTTATAATAAAATACCTAGATTTAATTATTCCAATTTTTTTTTTTTTACAATAACCAAACAAAGTTATAAACATAAACATTTACTTTCAGGAAAAATTTGTTTAAATTTTATCCTAAATCAAATGCCTTGCAAAATAAACCAAAATATATGTGTGCAAGAAAAAAGATCACTGAAATTCGAAGGCACCTCAATATTTAGATTTTTACTTTCTTTTTCTTTTTAATGTTCATGTCTTTCATTGTGCTTCAGGACAATTGGAGTTGTGGGAATTGATGCAACTCTGGATGAAATTGAGAACTTCCTGACAAAGCACCAATGGCCAGGGAATGTCTATTCATTCCTCATCAACAATCAGGGGGAAACAATTTTCCATCACAAACTCAAACCCAGCACCAATGTGAGTATAATAATCCATTCATACTTTGAATGGATTTATTTACCACTTTTACACCTGTATTGTTGTTCTTGGTATAGAGTTTCATGCCATTTTCAGCACATGATAGGCTATACATCGTGGCCAACATAAATCGTGGAGAAACAATTTGGGAAAACCCCGTAAAGAACCACCAACCCGTGTAAAGCTACCGGCAAACTTTCTAGACCACTGGGGGCCTCCTTAAACATATATATTGTATAGAATTGGTAAGGTCTAGCCATATATATATGGGATGGAGTTACCTATCTCCCTTACATGTGTATATTGTATAGATTTGGTTAGGTCTAGCTGTACATGGGCTAGAGTTATTTAAAGCCTTACCCAAATATATTGTATAGAGTTGGTAAGTTCTAGCCATACATTAGATGGAGTTATCTACCCTTACCCATGTATATTGTATATAGTTGGTAAGAGTTCATGACACAAATGATTTATATTTAATGATCTGCTTAAGAATCTTAGATCCAATTTTTTTCCCTTGCTACGTAGATCAATGCTTACACTCAAAGTCATCATCTATCAGGTGAGCATTATTGGTCCCACTTCAGCCTCATGTTTAATTATCTGACTTTTTCAGCTTCTAGAAGATCCAATCTTTATCCCAATACACCAATTAGAGCAAGACAAAGAAGGGAATCCCCAAGAATTCTCCACCATTGAGCAAAACATGCGAGCTGGCAAAATGGGGAAACTCAGGATTGCCAAGGCCAGGGATAGGATACCACGAGTAAGAGGGAGGGATTTTATTGGGGGGGGGGGATATTTTTGGTTGTAGGTTGGGATTTACTTTCCAGTTATATATGGCTGTAAAATTTCCACATGGTTATACTATATTTTATGGCAGTAAAAAAGAAAATTAACTAAAAGCAAAGTGTTTGAATCAGTCAGTATGTAGCAGTTTGTAGCAATCAGCCATTAATGGTAAATCCCTTTAAATATTCAGAATCACATAAAGCCTATGACATGTGCATCCTTCTGGTTTAAGTTTGTACATAATTTTGAATTTGCATCCTTTTATAACTGCATTTCAGATGTCGGGAATAAAGTCTAATGTTCATGAAATCAGTACAACAAATTATGAAAAACTATGATAGTTATACATGCTGGAAAAGATTTATTATTTGAAATAGGAGTTCCTACTTGTCTATAGGATAAAAAAATTCATTAATTTAAATGTATTACAGTAATTCATCAGCAGAGTTTCTGAAATCCCTGTATTTGACAGACATATCCAGTTGATCAATGGTTTTGACTAGTACAGACACTGAAGGAGCAACCATCAGTCATAGAAACTCTAAATAGAATTGCATGAATTTGTCTATGTGTCATTTATCCATAAAGCTTCCAAATAAGCTCATTAACAAAGTCAAACAAAGTTTACAGATCGTTTTATTGTTGGACAATCAATAGAAATGTTGCTAACAGAGCTTAATTTAGAGGTAACCTGGTCTAGTTTTCACTTGTTTCTATGTCATGCAGTCAACATAAATGTTTCTAACAGAGCTTAATTTTAGAGGTGAATAAATTTGCACATTATTTCTTTGTCGTACAATCAGTATAAATGTTATCAACAGAGCTTAATTTAGAGGTCTCTAGGTCTAGCTCGCACATTGTTTCTTTGTCATACAATCTGTATGAATTTTATCAACAGAGCTTAATTTAAAGGTGACTAGGCCTAGTTTGCACATTATTTCTTTGCTTTGCCCCTGAATATAGAATAAGGTGTCTTCAATTTGCACTTGAATATTGAATTAATATTTCTTCAGTTGTATAATATTGGAAAAGACATCTGCTTGTTTTCTTTCTTTTAAAATCTATATAATTTGTACAGTGACCCATATTGTCAGTGATATTGATACTTTGGTATAATTTTTATAATGACCCATATTGTCAGTGATATTGATACTTTGTTATTTCAGACATACTACTATGCTGGTCTGAATGAATCTGAATATTCATTTGCCTACAGCCTGGCAGACACGGATGTGGTATGTATTTCATAACAAGTTCATTACTAGGGGGAGCATGCCACCTTCCCATACAGTTACCCAGGAAACTGAATTCCCCAAGTGATAATTTCAGCCACGAGGTCAAGTTTACCTAGCTGTCTAATTGTAACTTAAAAGAGCCATACATTTGCTGTCAGCATTTGGTTCTCCCATTGTAATCTAGTACACTATGGGAAATCAGAATTCTGTGACTAGGTATACATTTTAGAAACTCTTCCCAGCCACAGTGTTAGGCAATAATGTTCATTTTGCTTAGGCACCAAGCAGCGGGATTTGTCTTATATATGGTGGATATCTACATTTTTGGGGTCAATACAAGGTAATATTTCATTCATGAAGTCGGAACATTCTATTTTCATATGTGATGAAACTATGAGTGACAACAGAAAATGTTTCAATTTCACAAATGAAATATATCCTTTTATCTACTTTAAAAAATAGATATTCACTATATATTTTCTTTATATTGTATATTTTTTCAGGTTCAAACCATCAATTTGCATGGATTTGTTTCTCCATTTTGTGCAATTAATGGCAATGTTAATATGTACATCAATTAAAACGTTATGATGAAATTTAACAATAAAATTAAGACAATGTCTTTTAACAAATTTAGGTTAATGCTATACATTGCGTTTTGTCAAATTAATGACCATTTTCTTATGTAAATGAAGAGATTTTTATTTCTACTAACATATTTCTTGCATGAAATGATACAGTGAAAATTACTTTGGTAGGGACACTGTAGAAACAAGACAGAACAGTTGAAGTTTTCAGATCATTACATCATTTTAATGATTGTGACTTTAGTTTTAAGGATTTAAATTTGTTTTTGTATATTTCTGCATTTAGACATGAATGTTTTTGTATGTCAAGCTTACAATCACTTACAGTAAGAGATGCTGCACCCAAAGTTTAATTGTCACTTAATTTGGATTTATACCAACTTTCATCAATGCCTAATTTTTTCATCATTTTCATACATGATTAGGATTGTGATGACAGTTAAAATGTCTGCTTAAACAATTGTATTATTTTACTGGATCAGCTTTCAAAATCTGCTTTTAAACTTAATCTCCCAGTTAGTTTTCTTACATCCTGGTATACTGACAGGATTTCACTTTAGCAGCAGTAATGGTGCATTTCGCTGGATAAAGTCTAGAATATTAATTGTTGGTCTATTTATTACCATTAACAAGCTTTAAAAACATTCCCCACTCAGGATATTCCTTCAAATGAGACAACTAATAATTGTTTAAAAACATGTCCCTCCCACCCTTATTTGATATTATTTGCATTTTGATGAATTCATGTTTTTTTCTAACACAACCATATTAAAGAGGTAAAGAGGTGTTAGTTTTTTAAAAAATCATGTGACACACAATGAGTTGTCAGGAATGCTAAACTCATTGGTCATATTTAAGCCCAGGGTTTGTGTACATTTTTTAATCAAAGTAGAATGTATTAAACACAGAGAAAAATATCAGATTAGGAGAGAATACCTGATACTTTACAGCTTGCAATGAAATGTTAAATTATATAATTTAAATTTATATATCTTCGTATTTCAAAATGTACACATTGGTTTTTCATCTTTACCACTCATTTTGTCAAGATTTTCATTTGTATCTGAAACACTAATTTAGATTTGTCAGAATCTCAAGATTTATTTTAAGGTATTAATTAGAGAGTTTTTTAGGTTTAAGATTAGAACTACATGTTTTGTAAAGAACTGGTATTGAAAACAGCTAAACTGTACTAATGGAAAAATAATTCAATGACTCTGGCACCAAGATTATTAATAACTCTCTTATTTTTTCATCTATTTGGATGTAGGAATAGTTTTTTTCTTTCTCTGATGTATTTGGATGTAGGAATAGTATTTTTTCATTCTCTGATGTATTTGGATGCAGGAATAGTTTTTTTCTTTCTCTGATGTATTTGGATGCAGGAATAGTTTCTTCATGTATTTGGATGTAGGAATAGTTTTTTTCAAGTTTTTTTATGTACGAATAGTTTTTTTCATGTATTTGGATGCAGGAATAGTTGTTTTTATGTATTTGGATGTAGGAATAGTTGTTTTCATGTATTTTTGTGTATTAATAGTTTTTTTCATATATTTGGATGTAGGAATAGTTTTTTTCATGTATTTGGATGCAGGAATAGTTGTTTTCATGTATTTTTATGTAGTAATAGTTTTTTTCATATATTTGGATGTAGGAATAGTTTTTATCATGTATTTGGATGTAGGATTATTTTTTTCCATCTATTTGGATGTAGGAATGGATTTCGTTTTAAAACACACATATACAGTTAATAAAAGTAGAGCTAAGAGAAAAAGTAATACTGGGAGAGGCATTTGTGATAGGTCTTAATATGCAGTATGGCGGGTCTAGAGAGGCATTTTTTTTATCTTAAAATGCAATATAGAGGGGCTAGAGAGCCATTCGGGATGGATCTTAAAATACAGTATGGAGGGGCTAGATAGGCATTGGAGATGGATCTTAAATTGCAGTATGGAGGGGTTAAAGGGGCATTAGGGATCTTAAAATGCAGTATGGAAGGGCTAGAGAGCCAATTAGAGCACAGGGGAAGCATCCCTCTAGTTCTGTTCTAAAGTACCACAGTAATTACAAAATGCTGAATATTTTATACCAGCTTTTTTCAAACAGGGGTTCCGGCGGTCACAAGAGCCTTGGAATAGATCAAATTACACTATGAGCTATTACAACCTGCTGAAGGAGTACAAGAGTTCTGATGTCTTGGAGAAATTCCCTGATGCATTTATGGAGCTGGAGATACTGGAAAATGAGACCAAGTATCCAGGATTAAGAATAAGCTACAAGTATTCAACGATTTTCCTGGCTCCTATGTCACACTGTGACCCCATATCCTACCTGTATGATGATAACCTAGCACGGAAGACGGTTGATGCCCATGAATGGATTAATTCTGATATTCCAGACCAAGGCTGTGATCTTTCAGACCAAAAGTTTGTTAAGGGGGTCAGGTAATTTTATCCATGAACTACGTTTTATTATGTACAATACAGTGTGCATTAAATTTGTTTTAAAGTTTTTGATTGACAATAGTTAGAAATATCTTGATGGTGAGAAAAACACTAATATTGTACAATATCATGTCTGGAAACACTAAATATATCCCTGTCAAATACATTACCTGATCACATTAGCATTAGGAAATTACTCTGAGCTAGCTCTAAATCGAGCCGTTTCTGATAAATGAAAAATGTCCATATGTCATATAGATGAAGGGAAGTAACTCTTGCTGATTCATTCACAGAGCTTGATTTGCCAGAAAAACATTTAAATTTAAGCCAATAGCCAGATGCAGGATTCCACATAGATCTTACTCACATGTGTATAAATGCATAGTCATTGGTTGTGTGCATTTCACATTAGGAGAAGTTTGTCCTTTCAGTAAAGCAGTCTTCATTCTTCTGCAGGGTGAGGTGGATAGAGGTTGAATGCTCAAACATTTCTTCCTCATACATGTTTCCTGATGGGCAATGTATTTTAATGGAGTAAGGAAATCTTTTAGTAAATTATCTTTCTCCCAAACTACTTACCTGATCACACGGCTATCAATCCCTCCCACCCTTCACCATAATGTGAGCGTCTGATCATAGGTTGTATTCTGGTTTAAACTGGTAACATCAGGGATATAGTTGGCCAGCACTGGCACTTGATTCTGGGGAAACTAATGTGTACACTCACCATATAACACAAGGTAACTAACTCTCGCCAGTCACAATCTGACCCCTCTATGACTCCGATAATTTCTGATACTATCTGTGCATTTTTCAGTCACTCGTAACATACACGACTGCATAGAAGACACTCCACATATTTCATCAATTACCATTTATGTAACTGTACTTATTTTGAAGGGCCAACTTTGCAGAAAGTTTATCTGTTGCTTTGTGTATTCCACACACCGATAATAATTCCATGGCTCAACTTCAGTCTAGCAGTAGCAGGAACAAGGGAATTAATTGGTAAGAGTTATTTCCCTTTTGTCAGTATGTGGAAGATGTTTTTTGTCTTTGAGGAAGACTCAGTTTGTTAATGTGATAGGGTGGGTAAGTATTTTTTGAGAAACATAATAGGCTAAAAACTACTTTATTGGCTTTAGAATTTCCTGTTCTCTCTGAGGATGAACTTAGGCATGAAAGAAGAAGGGAAAAGAGTTTCAATATTCTTGAAATAGTTGTATTCACCCATATAAAATTCACACCCAACTGAGAACAGTATAGACTGGGACCCACTTTCACATAATGTGCCAGCAGATCAAGGTCTGTGACTTCATGTCACACAATGTGGTAGCAGCTGAAGGCCTTTTGCTTAAAAACACAAGGAGACCAAATGCTGTAGACCATTAACTACCATCACAAAATGTGCTAGCAGATCAAGGTCTGCACTCGTTTACTTAGAAACATAATTAGACTGACCAGTGTAGACCAATACCTCCTTTCACATAATGTGTCAGCAGATGAAGGTCTACTTAAAAATACGTCCATAGTCTGGCCTTTAGTCTTCAAAAGTATTTATCAAGCACACTTACTATCTAGCTGAGGATTATTTAATTCCATTAAACAATACAAATTTCATACCAAACCTTGTTCTGTCAATGCAAATGTTTTAATTTGGAAAATAAGACCATTAATTGCAAGACCAATATAAAATAATGCCCTTTTTTTTGTTGTTATTGTAGGGTTTAACACCATTTTTCAGCACACGATAGACTATACATGGTGGCCAGTATTATTGGTGGAGGAAGAAGCCTGGAAAACCCTCAGAAAGAACCACCAACCCATGAGAAGCTACTGGCAAGCTTTCTCACATAACTACATTAGCCGAGATAGCAGTGAGCCGTAATGGCGAGCGCTTTAGACCACTCAGCCACTCGGGGCCCCTTCCCTTTTTAGTAAACAGAGCTGCCTAATATACATTGTAAGGTGCATTGTGTGATACTAATATTTGTACAGGTAAAAATAAAATTCTGTAAATGTATACTGTATACAGCTTGCAGGAAACCAGATCACGGTCTGTGCCATTTATTTAAAAATGCAAATAGACTACACTGTGCTGTAAAATTGATGACATCGGGTTTTGATCAGTGTTATTCTCAGTTGGGTCAACATTATTAACAAGTAAATAGGGAGTATTTTATTTTGTAGTTGCTCTGCCATGGCAAACTATATATCTGTAGGTATTATCCCTACTCAATATTGCTTTGCAACTTCATCAGCACTTATTTCTACCATTAAAGACCACAGAATGTTGCCATCTACTAGTTTTACTATATCATGTCAGTTGTTGCAGAATTTATTATAATTACAGGATGGTACATTTCTGAAAAAAGATATATGTTTGCTACTGTAAATTCCTGCTGTCTTTCTTTTTTCAGAGCTGATGTTCTCATAACTCAACCCATTGAGGGAATTTGGAAGGCGCGAAACTTTGAGTCCCTTAGTCAAATCAAGTGGACTAACATTGGGTTACGAAGTGGTGTATTCCGCACATATCCAGGGCATCGATCACGGAGAGGTTATGACCCTACCAAGTGAGTTATTTTTCTCTGTTGAAAATTCACATTCGATAATCATTATTTTAAGTTATTTCTCATCATTGAAACATGTTTAGCATTAGTTGACATCACTAATACATGACTGGCATAAGTTGGCCTCAGTCTAACATGATTAACATTAGTCGGCATCAGTGAAACATTTACCATAAAAACTTCTTTGAGCGACCTCTGCTATGAGAGACCACCTCTCATTTCCGACCACAAACATAATGCACAGATCAGTTTTATTAATTAGATGCTCTGTTTTGAGCGACCACCTGCTGAATGTAACCAGCAACCACGATGTCTTGGCAAAATATGCATTTTGATACTGTTATGAATGACCACATCACAAAAACAAGGATAAACTCAACTGACCTTTGTTTAATCCCTGTAAGAACAACTGCTCATACCGTTCTAAATAAATATATATACAAAATAGGCTGGCTACCGATGTCTGAATTATTTAGCTATGCTTTTAGTGTTTTATAGTTTCTGTCGTAAACCAGACTTAGTTCATGTAGATTATTTCCTAGTCTGCTTTCCTGCTTCCTAAGCTCCCTACATTATTCTCCACTATTCTTATAATGGTGAGCAACACAGGGAGCATACAAAGCAAGGAACCAGACTAATTATTCCCATGCTTAGCCTGCTTCCCTGTCATGTGGACGTTCTTTTGCATACCAGGGCCCGGCAATGTGGAACGAATTGCCCATTGAAATTAGACACAAAGACACAGTGGTCCCTTTTAAGAGTGCTCTTAAAACTCACCTTTTTCGACTGAATGAACAAACTTAGAGATCTAATAATGTTTTGTATCTTATATGTTTTCAGCATGGTTTTATGTTTTCCAATTTCATTGTTTTTGTCATTTGTTTTTCTGTAGTGTAGTCATATCATTATAGATGGTGTAAAGCACTTAGAGCTTCTAAAGATTAGGTGCTATACAAATTCCTCATTATTATTATTATTATTATTATTATTATTATTATTATTATTATTATCGTAGGATCTGGCATCCCTATGAATGACTATTGCGAAAACAAACAAACACCACTGACCTATATGTAATCAATTTTTACAATGACTGCTTGATTGGTAATGGATATTCTTTTTAAAAAAACAGACATGAAAGGAATATTTTTAAAAAATGATTTTTGCTATTGATAATAAATGCTACTGTCCATAAACCAGGCTAATGTGCATGTCACAAATTGCCAATGTAGTGCCAAAGTTGATGTAGTGGTTGCATATATTGTTTGTCTTTAGAGTTGATCTGTATTGCCAGGGGTGATTAAGGTCATTGTCTATTAAACCAGCAAGAGATAATCATTTTTGCAGGATTTGATTGGTAGTGTTCAAGACTTGTGAAGTTTGTTGTTTCCCCCCCCCCCCCCAGTATTAAGTGATTTGATTACATCCCAATCACAAAGCTGTAATTTATTCAAGTTGGTGTGATGAAGTTACACACTTGCTTTTAGAGTTAATTCCTGTATTTCATCTTTGAATGAAGCAGTGGATGTTTGTCTCTGAGTAAATGGTTCTGCTTCTGGATGAGATAATTGTTACATTTTATTCATTACTTCTTACATATGCAATGACTTGTATAGATTTTTCATTTTTTAACACACACACACACACACACAGAAAAGAGCAAAAAATATAAGTTTTGTAAAATTCAACAAAACGTTTTTCTCCCTAGAATACAAAGCTAAAATTTTAAAAGAATTTACTGTTATACAAATAAAATCCCAAATAATCTAAAACATTTATCTCAAGTCTTAATGAATAAAGTGAAAATTAAATTCCAGTTGATTTCAAAATAAGATCCAGTGCTAAAAGCATTGATGTGCCCATAGTCTTCAATGTATGTATGTACCCATAGCCTGATGTGTGATGATGTACTAACAGTGTCATTTTCTTAATTCACTATACTTCCAAGTTAATGTGTCTGTCCAGGAACATTGTTTAAGAGCACTTTGTATTTCCAGTGAAAAATAAATTGAATAAATAATTTCACCCTAATGAAATGCTGAACAAAACAATAAGACTGATATCTAATTATGATGTTATTGCAGGAATGACATTCTCATAAAAATCTAATTATAAAACCGTCTATTTGACCCAGGTCAACTATTAGCATTTTCATGAAATACTGTGACTTTTAATAGAATTTTCGATTCTAAATCATTCCAAGTTATTTACAAGGTATAATCTGTTACTAAAATTATGAAAAGGATATACACTTGAGGTAGGCTAGGTATTTTTATGTGGAATACCAATGTCCTAGACCTAGACCCAAATAAATATGTTTACTTCTATTGATAATGGTCAAAATATTTAACCCACATTCCCGGGAAATCTTAACCATATATTGAGTTGGCTTTATAAATTCCTTCTTGGTGATGGCCAGTATGATTGGCTGTGTACATTTCTTCTCAATAATGGTCACTATTATTGGCTCTGTACATTTTTGATGGTGGTCACTATGATTGACTGTGTACATTCCTGATGATGGTCACTATGATTGGATGTGTACATTCTTGATGATGGTCACAATGATTGACTGTGTACATTCCTGATGATGGTCACTATGATTGGCTGTGTACATTCCCTATGATGGTCACTATGATTGGCTGTGTACATTCCTGATGATGGTCACTATGATTGGCTGTGTACATTCCTGATGATGGTCATTATGATTGGCTGTGTACATTCCTTATGATGGTCACTATGATTGGTTTTGTACATTCTCGATGATGGTCACTATGATTGGCTGTGTACATTCTCGATGATGGTCACTATGATTGGCTGTGTACATTCCTGATGATGGTCACTATGATTGGCTGTGTACATTCCTGATGATGGTCACTATGATTGGCTATGTACATTCTTGATGATGGTCACTATGATTGGCTGTGTACATTCTTGATGATGGTCACTATGATTGGCTGTGTACATTCCTGATGATGGTCACTATGATTGGCTGTGTACATTCCTGATTATGGTCACTATGATTGGCTGTGTACATTCTTGATGGTGGTCACTATGATTGAATCTGTACATTTTTTATGGTGGTCACTATGATTGACTATGTAAACTGACAGTGGTAAACTTTAAGCTCTCACAATGCCATATAGGCAGTGGTAAACTTTAAGCTATCACAGTGCTATGAAGACAGTGGTAAACTTTAAGCTCTCACAATGCCATATAGACAGTGGTAATCTTTCAGCTCTCACAATGCCATATAGACAGTGGTAATCTTTCAGCTCTCACAATGCCATAGAGACAGTGGTAATCTTTCAGCTCTCACAATGCCATATAGACAGTGGTAATCTTTCAGCTCTCACAATGCCATATAGACAGTGGTAATCTTTCAGCTCTCACAATGCCATATAGACAGTGGTAGTCTTTCAGCTCTCACAATGCCATATAGACAGTGGTAATCTTTCAGCTATCACACTGCTATGAAGACAGTGGTAAACTTTAAGCTCTCACAATGCCATAGAGACAGTGGTAATCTTTCAGCTATCACAGTGCTATGAAGACAGTGGTAATTTTTAAGCTCTCACAATGCCATAGAGACAGTGGTAATCTTTCAGCTCTCACAATGCCATAGAGATAATGTAAATGTTAAGCTTCCACAATGCCATGAAGACAGTGGTAATCATTTAGCAATCACAGTACCACTGAGAAAATGGTAAATAAAAAGCAGAAAACAAGAATAATGTTATAACTCTTTTGATGTTTTTCAAAATAGATTACTGGGATAAGCTGCTCTCATTGTACAGGAAAACAGCATCATATCCCTGGTTGTGCCAGATGCATGCATACTTTTGACCATTTTGATTTAAACTGGGTTTTGGGAAAAGTTGGACTGAATTGCTGATTGTTTATTTAGCAGTTAGTTACATGTATGAAGTGTATTGAATACTTAAAATGTGCTATTGAGTTCTATTTGCTTCGTACAATAATGAATAGTACCTTGTGATGAACAAAATTAACAATGCCATGAAAACATTTTAGTTTATTATGAAATAACTAATATTTGAGTCAGACATTAATTTTTTGACTGCTTGAGAGAAGTTATGTTGTAAATGATTTGTTTATCTAGTTAGTTTATTATGAAATAACTAATATTTGACTCAGACAGTAATTTTTTGACTGCTTGAGAGCTATTATGTTGTAAATGATTTGTTTATCTAGTTTCCTCAATTCTGTTTGTCACAGGCGACCCTGGTATAGGCGCACGAGTGCAGCCCCCCACAGGACATCGATCTCAACACCCTACATGGATGCAGCAGGTGTGGGGAAAATCAACACCATATCACAGGCAGTGTTTGAGGGTATGACGCCGCGAACAGATGAGGAGTGTTTAAATATTTCAAAAAGTGGACCCTGGCCTGGCGGCTGCCGATGCAATAGTGATGATGACTGTATTATAAGTAAGCATTTCTCTTTGATGTATTTTAATTCTGTAAAATACAACTATAACATCAAGCTATTTGCCAGATTACCAATGAACATTTATGTCTACCATGCACTAACTATAATTCCTTTAATCAGTATTCAGCCACATATAGGTTATTGCTTGACATATTTCTTGATTTAACATAATTTTAATTATTTTACTGTATTTATTTTTCAGTCTAATTTAGTCAGTTTTAGATAAATTTATAATATTTAAATTGTCAGTAGGGTCCAGCAATTTAGTATTGAATTCATATCTCTCTCTCTCTCTCTCTCTCTCTCTCTCTCTCTCTCTCTCTCTCTCTCTTCTCAGAAGAAAAAGAAGCATAAGAAGTACATTGATACTGATCCTCCAGTATTTTTGTGCCAAAACATAAGCAAGATATATTTGTGAAAGACATTGAAAAAAATGCTTATTTAAGAATTGCTCTGGTGCTAATTAAGTGATCAGCATGAAAAATGAATATCTATTCTTAATATTGTTTTCTGTGATCAGCCTTCTGATATGCCATGTTTTTAATTCCATCAGAAATCATAAACATTTTATGTATTAAAAACACATGAATCAAGCAGGTTTATTTAACTATAAACAGATACATATAAAAAAAAAACCACTGCATGACCTTCGCTAATCTAAAAAGTATGCTTATTATTTATTATCCAGATATGACAGTATTTAGTGTTATACAGCTGTTGATTTAGTGCAATTTCATGTCATCACACCTGTCAGTAAATTAAAGACCTACATCATTACAGAGGTGTGTTACCTGAGTAGTGCTCCTGGCCCTAATGCTGATCACCATCGTTGTGCTACAGAGCGTGTTGAGGGTGTGACAGGACTTGACATTCTGTATGATGACTTCCAGAACAAAACAATGGAGAGCATGCAAGCCAGTGATTTCCGCAAATCCTGTGGTCAAAAGTACACCTGCCCTGATGGTGAACCTGATTGCCAGACACGGTAGCAAATTTGCGTGATTGCAATTTTTTTCACCACTTCACTACCATTTATATAACAATATATAGATCTTAAAACTGCATTATTGGGACTGTTTTTAAAATGAAAGACAATAAATGTTGATGAAGAATATTTATAAATGATGTGATTATTAACATTATCTCATTGGTCACATGAGATGGTGCGATCTCATTTTATAAGAGCATCTCAATTGTCAGATCAGATGATGTCATCAGTATGATCACATTTTATAAGCCCATCTCAATTGTCATATCGGACAATCTGATGATGTGAATAATAAACCCATCTCAGTTGTCATATTAGATGCTGTCATCAGTGTGATCTCATTTCATAAGCCCATCTCAAATGTCTTATCAAATGATATCAGTGTGATCTTATTTTATAAACCCTTCTCAAATGTCTTATCAAAGGATATCAGTGTGATCTCATTTTATAAACCCATCTCAAATGTCTTATCAAATGATATATCTCATTTTATAAACCCATCTCAAATGTCTTATCAAAGGATATCAGTGTGATCTCATTTTATAAGCCCATCTCAAATGTCTTATCAGATGGTGTGAATAATTCGTACATCTTAGTTGTCTTATCAGATGGTATGATTAATGTTATCTCATTTTATTAGCCCACATCAGTTGTCAGTAATGCATGTGTGTAATAATGAATCATAACATTTTATAGTTGAGGTGCCTAGTTAGGAATCAAATTGAATCTCTGACCTCTTTCACCAAAGGGATTTTTATTTTTTTTCTGTCTGTTCTCTTATGATGCTTCTTGGTAACAGGATTAAATTTGGTAGATACTGGAACTTTTTTGACCTTAAATGACCTGATTAGATTTTTAAAATAATTTTTAGGAATTTAGGAGTTTTCATATGTTGTCCTAACTCTTGAATGAAATTTTCCAAATGAAACCTGTATTTAAAACAGTATTTATTCAAGAGACCATATTCATGTTTTATTTTTAACAATACAGCATAATTATGGTGATTTTGGTAAAAAACTGAAAGCTTCTTGAAAACTGACTCCCTCCCCAGTCAGAGAGTTATGATGACTTTAAGTAGATAGGAGATATACAAATATAATATAGACATGATAACTTAAAGATAGGTCATGTACAAATATAAATATAGACATGATAACTTAAAGATAGGTCATGTACAAATATAAATATAGACATGATAACTTAAAGATAGGTCATGTACAAATATAAATATAGACATGATAACTTAAAGATAGGTCATGTACAAATATAAATATAGAAATGATGACTTAAAGTAGATAGGAGATATGCAAATATAAATATAGAAATGATGACTTAAAGTAGATAGGAGATATACAAATATAATATAGACATGATGACTTAAAGTAAATAGGAAATATGCAGATATAATATAGACATGATGACTTAAAGTAGATAGGAGATATACAAATATAATATAGACATGATGACTTAAAGATAGGTCATGTACAAATATAAATATAGAAATGATGACTTAAAGTAGATAGGAGATATGCAGATATAATATAGACATGATGACTTAAAGTAAATAGGAAATATGCAGATATAATATAGACATGATGACTTAAAGTAGATAGGAGATATACAAATATAATATAGACATGATGACTTAAAGATAGGTCATGTACAAATATAAATATAGAAATGATGACTTAAAGTAGATAGGAGATATGCAGATATAATATAGACATGATGACTTAAAGTAAATAGGAAATATGCAGATATAATATAGACATGATGACTTAAAGTAGATAGGAGATATACAAATATAATATAGACATGATGACTTAAAGATAGGTCATGTACAAATATAAATATAGACATGATGACTTAAAGTAGATAGGAGATATACAAATATAATATAGACATGATGACTTAAAGTAGATAGGAGATATACAAATATAATATAGACATGATGACTTAAAGATAGGTCATGTACAAATATAAATATAGACATGATGACTTAAAGTAGATAGGAGATATACAAATATAATATAGACATGATAAATTAAAGATAGGTCATGTACAAATATAAATATAGACATGATGACTTAAAGTAGATAGGAGATATACAAATATAATATAGACATGATAACTTAAAGATAGGTCATGTACAAATATAAATATAGACATGATGACTTAAAGTAGATAGGAGATATGCAGATATAATATAGACATGATAACTTAAAGATAGGACATATACAAATATAATATAGACATGATAACTTAAAAATAGGACATATACAAATATAAATATAGACATGATGACTTGAAGTAGATAGGACATGTACAAATATAAATATAGACATGATGACTTAAAGTAGATAGGAGATATACAAATATAATATAGACATGATGACTTAAAGTAGATAGGAGATATACAAATATAATATAGACATGATGACTTAAAGATAGGTCATGTACAAATATAAATATAGACATGATGACTTAAAGTAGATAGGAGATATACAAATATAATATAGACATGATAAATTAAAGATAGGTCATGTACAAATATAAATATAGACATGATGACTTAAAGTAGATAGGAGATATACAAATATAATATAGACATGATAACTTAAAGATAGGTCATGTACAAATATAAATATAGACATGATGACTTAAAGTAGATAGGAGATATGCAGATATAATATAGACATGATAACTTAAAGATAGGACATATACAAATATAATATAGACATGATAACTTAAAAATAGGACATATACAAATATAAATATAGACATGATGACTTGAAGTAGATAGGACATGTACAAATATAAATATAGACATGATGACTTAAAGTAGATCGTAGATATACAAATATAAATATAGACATGATGACTTAAAGTAGATAGGACATATACAAATATAAATATAGACATGATGACTTAAAGTAGATCGGAGATATGCAAATATAAATATAGACATGATGACTTAAAGTAAATCGGAGATATACAAATATAAATATGGACATGATGACTTGAAGTAGGTAGGACATATACAAATGTAGATATGTACCATACCAGAATTATTCAATATGGGATTTTTTTTAACCAGTTTCATACTTTACTTCTTGTTGTCCATGGACAGGTGTTACCTTTTTGACTCCCAGGCATTCCTGGTGATGGACCCAGATTTTATCACAGCCAGTAACCTGGATGAGAGGCAGTATGAGAGTGTCCAGCTTGGCAAAAAGGAGGGAGAGGTTATGAATGCTCTCATCTACAAGCATGGTTTCTTCAAGAGAACTGAGATTGTAGATTTCCAGGGATCCTGTCGGATAACTCCAGAGAAGCCAAAGGCAAGTTAAGGGTACATAATGTATTTGCCAGAAAATTATGCAATGATACATCTTAGTCAGTCCCATACACAGTTGGATGTCTGTTATATTGGGTAATTACATAGAAGATATTCTCTTTTAGTAATGGACTGTGCCATACACCCTCAGATGTCTGTTATATTGGGTAATTACATAGAAGATATTCTCTTTTAGTAATGGACTGTGCCATATTCAGATGGATGACTGTTATATTGGGTAATTACATAGAAGATATTCTCTTTTAGTAATGGACTGTGCCATACACCCTCAGATGTCTGTTATATTGGGTAATTACATAGAAGATATTATCTTTTAGTAATGGACTGTGCCATATTCAGATGGATGACTGTTATATTGGTAAGGTATGTTGAAGATATTCTCTTTTGGTAATGGACTGTGCCATATACAGTTGGATGTCTGTTATATTGATTAATTACATATAATATATTCACTTTTAGTAATGAAATGGGCCATTCACAGATGGATGTATGTTGTGTTGGGTAATTACATAGAAGATCATCTTTACTGTGACATATGCAGTTGGATGACTGTTACATTTGGGTAATTACATAGAAGATATTCTCTTTTAGTAATGAACTCAGACATTCACAGTTGGATGTACATTATTCGGTAATAATAGTGTGCCAGAAGCTCGGTGTTTGTTCTACTGATTCCTCACAATAAAATGTATTGATTTAAATGTTTGACTTAGCTAGCATATATGGTAACTGATTTATTTTTATTTTTTTTACCAGTTCTCATTGTTTTGCTAAAAATCATAATTTTATCAATACTTACATTGACCAATAAGTCCAATTGTTTCCATGGTAACATTGTTCATTTTGGTCTTTAAATTCATAGTATCCATGAATCCATTTACACTATGAAAATTAGTGAATTCAGTGTTTAAGACATGCATTTTTCCCATTGAAAAAACTATGCTTACCAGAAATACTTAAGAATCAAACTTATTAATCCTTGACATCTCTCAAATCTCTCTTCATCAAAAGATTTTTTTCATTAAAAATTCATCTTTTTCTTCCTGCTTACCATATGATTAGTATTTATAATATTGTAGTGTAAATGTAATTGAATACTGTATTCAACAACAAAAATAATTGATACTATTAATGACGATGATGATTATGATTATGATTATTATTATTTTTATTATTATTAAGATGACCCTTGAAGGAATACCCCAAAATCCAGAGGAGTTGGATGATTACTACAAAAACAAAGGACCTATTCCTAAGTTCAATAGCGAGTATGGTTGCATACAAGATGTAGTTGGATATGTGGTGGCAGATGTTGCTTTGGGTAAGTTTCTGATGAGTAAGAAAGAAGAAAGTCCACTTGGGATTCTTGTACACATTTCATATTCTGGACATTTTTGTAGACATGTTTACTATATACATTCAACTGACACCTAGTCATTTTGCATAATTTTAACCCTTCAGTAGTTCCTGCATTGTCAAACAGTTGTAATTTTGCTGCTATGACAGCCATGTGTTGGGGGACTTTTGTTTACAGAAAAATTTATCATCCGAAGAATTTGAAGCCAGATAAATCATCTATTTTATATTAATCTGTTATATTGTAAATTATTTTGTATTCCACATTTTGTAACCAGGGAGACAGCATGGATTAAAGTTTTGTATCTTTTTATCTCTAAGCATGGAAAATGATTTTTCTCCTCAAGAACAAAATTGTAAAGGTTGTAACAATTTATTCCTGTTTGACTGTTAATTCTTCTGTTCATTGGTATATTTGCTGGTTTGTTTGTTTTTAGTATGCCCTCAGTATCTTGAATCCCTTTTAACATGTATTCAGGAAATTTCCAATGTGAAAACATCAAGAGAGTAGATCAGCCATGCAAAAGCTAGTTCTACTTGAAATACATTGCAGGATGACATTAATGTTAGAAAAAATAACTCAGCTACTTCCAAATCCAGCCCTCCTTTCATCCATTCCATCAAGACTCCATAATTACAAGAGGAAGTAACTCTTACCCATTATCTTCACTGTGATCCATCAGTCTCCATACCAATCTCTATATTATGGTCTCTGTGATTCATCAGTCTCCATACCAGTCTCTATATTATTGTCACTGTGATCCATCAGTCTCCATACCGGTCTCTATATTATTGTCACTGTGATCCATCAGTCTCCATACCATTCTCTGTATTAATGTCACTGTGATCCATCAGTCTGCATACCAGTCTCTATATTATTGTCACTGTGATCCATCAGTCACCATACCAATCTCTATATTATTGTCACAGTGATCCATCAGTCTCCATACCAGTCTCTATATTAATGTCACTGTGATCTGTCAGTCTGCATACCAGTCTATATTATTGTCACTGTGATCCATCAGTCTCCATACATGTCTCTATATTATTGTCACTGTGATCCATCAGTCTCCATACCAGTCTCTATATTAATGTCACTGTGATCCATCAGTCTCCATACCTGTCTCTATATTATTGTCACTGTGATCCATTAGTCTCCATACCTGTCTCTATATTATTGTCACTGTGATCCATTAGTCTCCATACCTGTCTATATTATTGTCACTTTGATCCATCAATCTTTAATACCAGTCTCTATAATAATGTCTCAGTTATTCACGAATCTCCACACCAGTCTCTATATTAATGTTACTGTGATCCTTCAGTCTCCATACCAGTCTCTAAATTAATATCACAGTCATCCATCAATACCCATACCATGTGCTTATGTTAGTAAGTGAATTTGTGTTTATTAACAAGCACCTTGGTGGAAGGGTGGTTACATTGCTTTGCCATGTTGTCAACGGCATGGTATTTTGTCCATTGTGCATTGTCAGTTAATCCATTTATAATTATTTTGTATCCCTTCTCAAAAATTATTTTACCAGTGTACACATTATTTTACAGGAGCATTCTGGTATCATGGCCTTATTGAATGCTGATCTGACATCTAATGTCACCATTGCTAAAAATAAAATAAAAACTTTATCTTCTTCTGAAAAGAAGCCTCTTTAAATCACACTTTCTCAAACACTTCAAGAGAATTTCACTGAATTTGACACTAAGTAAATTTGCACATAGGGCTTTTAATACATTTGTTTAAGTTCTGCATGTCCACTGTGAAATATGGCCACCATGAATAAAAATAAAAACACTTTAAAATTACTTATTATTTTTAAAATATTCTCAATTTAACTTTAACCAAATTATGCATTCAGCATCCTAGCATAAATAAATTTCAAGTTAATTGAAATTTATTCATTGACCATCAAATATGGTTACTATTATTATAAATATACAAAACTTAAATTACTTCTCAGAAATTTATATCTTGTCAGAATAGGATCAAATTTTTGTACAGGAAGCATTACTGTAATAAGACCTTACAAATTTTTGGACACAAAGCATTACTGTAAAAAGACCTTAAATTTTTTTAGACAGTCAGCAATACTGTAATAAGACCTTACAAATTTTTGCAAATGATGTTGATTCACCATCAAATACATGTATACAAAAAGCATATTTGTAAGACTTAAGAAATCATTAAACAACCTTCACAGTCTTTGGCTAAGTAAAATAATGGAAAACATTTTTGACAGAAATTACATAACATTTACAACAAAAGTGTTTGTTTATATTTTTAAAAATACTTTAAAACTATAACATATCTACCTAAAGAGAATAAATGATAATGCAAAAGTGTTTCAAGGTATAAAATATTTGCATATCTGATCTTCTGTTGAATTGTGTATGTGTGTGTGTGTGTGTGTAAATGTCTCTCCATTCCCAAACATGTTGTCAGAAAATGGATCAAAATACTAAAACTATTTTGCACATTTACAGAGCCACCCTAACCACTTCAGTCATAACCCAAGCTTTGAAGTATCTGTCAGATATGGGTTTAGTCCAGCCACAACTCAAGCTTTGAAGTCTGTCAGATATGGTTTAGTCCAGTCATAAACCAATCTTTAAAGTATGTCATATTTGGTTTAATCCAACCATAACTCAAGCTTTGAAGTTTCTATCAGATATGGTTTAGCCCAGCCACAACACAAGCTTTAAGTCTCTATTATATATGGTGTAGGAGGTGTTGCATAAAATTACTCATGTACATATGTCCCAACAAACATCTTCACAAAATTACTCATTTATGCCTGTACCAACATCTTACAAGCATTAATCATATATGCATGCCCCAACCTACATTCACACTACATTACTCATGGATGCATGTTCCAACATAGATCAACACAAAATTCCTAACATATATATGTCCCAACATGCATTCTTACAAATTTACTCATATATATATATATATATATATATATATATATATATATATTCATTTCCCAACATACATCCTCACAAAATTACTCAATATATGCATGTCCCAACATACATCCTCACAAACTTACTAATGAATCAATGTCCCAATAAAATCCTCACAAAAATACTCATGAATGAATGTCCCATCAAGAATTATTATCTTTTCTTCAGTTAATATGTGGCTAGCAATTGCTTTGGCATTTTTAATTGTTCCAGTAAATTGCATACTGGTATAGATAATCCAACCTTCAGTTTCTTTATCTTGAACAAATCATGTGCCCAATAAGTGTTGACATGATCTCATTCATACTTATAATAAAGGACTAAAAGAACTTTCTATCCATAACTTATTGTACTCATGTTGACCATATAAATCAGACATTCCTTTATGCCGTTATGTAGTGGTATTTTGGACTAAAATTCATGTATTGTTTACAAACACATAATTACATTAGCATAGTCCATATATGGTTGATCTCAGTTTCCAGTAAATCAATAAATTGCAAAGTGCAGGTGATAGTAATGTGTGTTTATATGTCAATTATTGTCAATTATTATCTAGTAGCCTAAAAAAAATTCTTACAGGTTCCAGTGGCATGATAACTGGTAATGTGTCTGGACCATGCATGTCGGGGTTCTACTATGTTACTGCCCTCCCCAAAACAAACTTATATCTGCTGGTGATAGAGAACTGGAAGCCATACAGAGAGACCTTGTTCTACAACTTCAACTGCCGGATCACACGCAGGTAAGCTTCAGCTATCCCATGAAACAATTAGGGATGTTCACTGTTGTAATACTGACCATTATTTCAAAGGATCTTGGCATTATTTTGTCACTATAACATTATGTGGTCTGAATTCTAATGTAGTGCTATAAACTCTGAGAACAATTGAACATAAAATGACATGGTTGTGACTTGTGTCACTTGCAAACTAATGAAATAAATAAATGCTTATATGTCTTTAGTAATCTCTGTATAACAGTCCTGGGAAAGAATTAATAATGTCTGTGTAAAGTGTATCAGATGATTGGAAATGATTTGCGACTTTTGACTTAAAAATCATGTTGTAATGATAAAAATTTGCTCCTCAATATACACTTTTATTTGAATAGTGAATGATTGGAATATATGGGCACACCAGGTGGCAGAGTAGTCTAAAGAACTCGCCTTTAATATATCAATTACACACCTCACCTCTATCTGCATGCAAGTCTTGGTTCAACCAAAGTGGGTATGTGAGAAAGCTTACCAGTAGCTACACATCAGTTGGTAGTTCTTTCCAGGTTTTTCCTTCACCAAAGATACTGGCAGCATTTTTTAGTCTGTCATGTGCTGAAAATGGTATCCAACCCAGCAAACCCAGAATTCATATTCTTCCAACTGCAAATTGGATGAATATGATGGACTGTTATTAACAGACTATTTTCTTCCCTACTTTTCTGTGAAATGTAAATATTCAACTAAGCAACTTTTTAAGTGATTTTGGATTACTGAGGCAGGGTTTGCACCTTGGGCATGGGATTGTAGGTTTCCTGAATTTTTTGTAGTATGTCCCACAAATCTTGATCATGTGCATGCTTTATCATCAATGGAGAAAGAAAAAAACCAGAAAAAATAACCTACAGCATTTGTTTAATGAAT